>WTXE01000667.1:0-11922 GCA_022496225.1 Russula aff. rugulosa BPL654 | reverse complement strand
TAGTAGCAGTTCCGCAATCTCTCGATACCCAGATGCGCTGCCGCGTGTAACGGGCCACAGCCTAATGTCGACGACGTTCACATCCGCGCCAGAATTGAGGAGCAGCTGCGCGATCTCGAGTGACGATTTCGTCATGACGAGCTGCCGCCCTGCGACACCCTATGAAGCGGAACCCTCCCGAGATGGTCACGAGAGTTGGGATCGGCGCCATTTCCAAGAGAAGCGATGCGACTTTAAATGTCCCTTAACTGAGCGCGCATGTAACGCAGTCGTATGAGAACCGCCCCTGCTATTGACGTCTGGTGAATGGGCAGCGATCAGGTGCTCTGTGAGACCAACGAAACCGCACAGAGAAGCATAATAGATTGGCACAGCCTCGGGCTGCGTCGGGTGCATCGTGGGCATGCGCTCCGTCCAATAACGGTCGATGTCGTATAGCCAGACCCATGTCGCGAAATGTGGCTTTGTAGGATCAAATAAACGCTTCATGACCTCCTTGATGTGAGATGATACGTTCCTAAACTGGGCATGATCGACCCAGTGACGGGCGGCATATGGGGCGAGGGGAAAGTGAGCTATTGTTTCTCTGTCAGTTTCGTCGTCGAGGTGGAGCAGGACGCTGAGGCTAGCGTGTGCAAGGATGGTATGTGCGGGTTCGGGGAGAGTGTAATAGTATGAAAGACGTTCTTCAGCCGCGGCGAGTCGCTTCGATGTCAAGTACTCCTTGACGGAGAAGTGAGAGAATTGTACAACAGGATGGCCTCCCCTGTCGACGATCGCGATGAGACTGGAACATACGGTCATGACTGTTTCTTCTGCGTATTCTGGACGCCAATTTGCGTTAAATGTAGGGAGTGTTTCCTCGTCGAACTGAATTGCAAGAATCTCCGCGAGCTCTTCGACACGAAGAGGGCGAATAGACACCATGAGACATTGAAAAAGTCGTTGGGCATATTCGCGTTCTCTTCATCAATACCCAGCAGAGTGCGGCTGTAAGTTTCGTCCAACGTCTTCGGCAAGTCGTTCAAGACCTTCCGAATACTCGGAGGAAGAGTGCGACGCAGCCTGTCAACCTGGCAGACGCCCAGCGAAACCTACGAGACCATTTGAGCGTCCATTGTGAAGCCCAAGATAAGAGACGAGGATGATATGACTTACATGCCGTCCGCTTTGTCAGACAGCGTAACGACGACAAGTTGCCTGTCATCCTCATTCCATCTCTGCATGTTCCTGTCCGAATCGACAACAGACTTGATGTATTTAACTATGTCCTCTTTTTGCCCGGTCTCGTCATGAAGCGAAATCTTGAGACCCGTCAATGGTCGAGGATCAATCGGATATCCATCTCCGGCCGACTGGCCACACAAATGTACATTCGGGAGTTCAAACCAACGAGTTCCCAATCAGCTCCAAAACCTCCTCGCGAGCGGACGGCGTCCCAGACAAATTGGGGCATTCATCGAGAGCGTCGACGATGATATAAATTGGCCTTGTCTGGCAGATTCAGCATGTCCTTCATACATTCTTTGAGCGAGTCATATCGGGATCGAGCGCGCCGTCCATATTGTCTGAATATAACTGGGAGAGGATGTTGTAACAAGAATCCGATTCGGCAGAAAGCTGCGAAACGAGGGAGGAGAGCAGTCCATAGCAGTCTTGCTTCTTACATCCGAAAATCAAAGTAATAGTAGGCCATCGTGGCCAATCCGATGCGCGCATGCGTTTGATGTCCTGAATGATTGCGGAACTAACAGGTATTAGGAATAACCTTGACGGAGATATAAAATCAGGACACACAGAAGCGTGCTCTTCCCGCCCCCGCTGTAAAATCAACGGTATAGAGTAAGGACTCATCGGTGGTTTGAAAGACGTACGTTTTCCATGGATCCACAATAATGACCCCTTGGCTTTCCATTCTGTTACCGCATTGCTCTCGAAGAACCATGCTGCGGTTCCTGTATGTCGTGCTTTTGAACGAAGTTTTGATTGGTCGACGGGTTGGGGGGAGAGAGCCAGTGTTGAACGTCCTTTTGAAGGCGATCACCTACAGAGATACCGTCGGTCAAGGGGACGAAATACGGAAAGTGAAAACAAACGTTGGGTCTTGTTTACTTTATTTAATGTTTGGTGAATTGTGACTACGACCCGGTGTCAGCACGAGTGCAACCTCTCTTGTGTGAGACACATACCCAAATTGTCTCGGATACTGTCGGTAGATGCCTTCCCATCTAACGGAAGAAGTGCTCAGACAAAGAACTACAAACAATCAATAAAATTGCGCACCTTCCATTACTACTTTGATATTGCCCATAAGACCGTGGACGACACCCAGTGTCTGTGTAACAGTCATCCGGGCCTCATCCTGGGTCAGTCGATCCAATCTTCGGAGGATCGTCTCTATCTCGCTCTCCCCCAGTAACTTTTTGGTGAACTTCTCTACGGCAAATTTGAGTCACGAACACTTATAGGTGAGAGCGTACTTACTGAGCCGTCCCTGTTTTACTTGTTTCGATGCCAGGGCAAGCACTGACAATAACTGAACCATTATTTTTACAATGAGATCCATCATCATCGGAGTATGTGGGATCGTCGTATAGACCTCCAGACGCTTGAGGAAATTCCCCAAGCACTCGAAAAGGTCCAGGAGGGCATCGTAACTCGACGTGACCCCACTGGCGGCCTGTCAAACTCATTCATCACAAGGGAACCGATAAAAGAGCGTATTAAAGGGACGAACAGAGAGGAGGACATCGATTCCAACGAACAATGCCTTTGCTGGTGGGAAGGGAACCTGACGAGGTCATGTTAAAAGAATTACTGGATTAATATTGAATATGTGACTTACGCTGATCGCCTCTCCTAGAATTCCCGAGAACGCCTGGATAACATTGACGGCCGGGTTGAGGCAGTTGATTAGCCTCCGATTTCCCTCTCGATAGTCCTTGAATTCCTTCTCTCGCTCTTGGAGCAGTTCTAGGATAGCCGCGGGAGAATTTGCGCGTTCGATCGCGGCAGCGAAGGGATTTTCTGAAAGGTCTATTCCAGTTATGTTTGTATAGTCGACCAAGGCATCGGTGATCAGTCGGATGTTGGATGTGGAGGACGTTGAGGATGTTGCTTGCTCAGTAGACGACATTGAGTGCACGGATCGTTTGGGATCTTTGGTTCAGAGGGGATGGAGTTGGGGGACAAGTGTACGAGGGCCGAGGGACTGTTCACCGCTGTGGAGACCCCACGAGCGCCAACCATTACGGCATTATTTGTTCTCGATTTACCAGTCAAGTGTCCAGACGGTCCAGACCCTTCGCGAAGCGCCGAGGAATCCTTATAAGCATATACGGTACAGGTATAGGATTACAGACTACAGTACTGCATTCAGTACTTCTACATTGTAACTAGTCGATTGAGTAGGTTGACTTAGCATGCATATGGTATCATGCCAATGGGTGGGAATTACAACGGATGTCAGGCGAGCATCGAAGGAAGAACACGATGGTCAAAGGGTGGCGTACACGGGTATCGTATGGAAGCACAGGCTGAATTCCACGTCGCGGTTCGTGCGGTCGATCATTCGATCATTTCTGGGCGTAACCTGAGGACAGAGGTTTCAAAGACAAACGCACTTCTGATTCAGATACGATGCTCCTCGTTCCAATTATGGCTCTAAGATTGTATTTCTCCGTGGACTCTACTTATGCGTACTCACAGCCGGTGCATTTCCTTCTTCAATTCTCTTGTTCTTTCCCTTCGTTCGTCGCTGGCTCTGCAACTGATAGCACACTAGTATGAGATGAAACGGGACTGGTGGTTGTTGCCAAATGCCTTCTCCCATGACCTCCCTTCTTGTGGACGCAAAGTCCAGCTCGTATTCTTGATCGGACGCTAAAATAACGCAGCTGCTTGATGGAAGCCTGTTGCATGTAAACAATTTTGTATGATGGGATGCCATACCCGTTTGGTGCGGACCGTCTGAAACAGCTGGTTCGTGATACGACGGAAAAGTACGGAATTTTTACAGGTAGTGCGACAAGTGACATCTGGAAAAACCTTCCAATCAAATTTGAACAAATATGGTCAAAATTTTCAAAATATTCTCAAATATTTTCGATTTGCATCATTTGGAGATTTGCTTGGTTTGCTCAAATTTCGAAGGTCCAATTTAAAGTTTCCTCATATATGAGCATATTTTTGCATATTTTCTCATATATAGCAACTTCTCTTAACTTTCTTCATATTTGTATAACATTTCTACAAAGTTTCTTGGTATTTTTCTTAATTTGTTAAAAATGCTCTTATTTTTCTCAATGTTTCCCTCAATTATTCCTCAAATGTTTCAAATTTCTTCAATAGTTATCAATTAGCATTGAGCAACAATTGTCATTATTTCAATAATGTAATAACAGTCATGTATAAAGCACTAATAAAGATAAAAAGTAAACTCAGATGTAACCAAGCCTCCGTGACACAGAACTAACAGACCTTCAAACAAGTATCAGTCCAATGAAATAAAAGAAAGGCTGAAACTCACATTGGCTATGTTCTAGCGTCGTTCAAAAAGCCAAGCTGGCATACTGTGCCACAGATGGTGTCGAGGCGCGCCGTGAGAGACGTATTTGTTTTGAGGTGTTCCTTCCACACCTCCGTCACGTCCTCCACGGGCTTGATGTCCGCCGGTTTCCAACGCGGCACTGACAAGTCGGTCAGGACGTTCATCCTAAGGAGGGAAGAGTCCCACTCTGCGGGTCGCGCGTATGCATAGTGGATCCAGTCCCATAGGATCCGGGTGCTGAATGCGCTCCAACTGATTATCACCCGTTGAAGACTTCCAGAGAGGGACCCACACCAAGCTGCTGCTCCTGTGGCGCTGTCTCTGGGAGTAGTAGCAGCGGGTGGTGGTGGTGGTGGTGGTGATGGTGGCAACGGCGCAGCTCGTGGAGATAACAGCACCAGAAACAGTAGATCCGCCATATAAAGCGCTGACGAGGAGTTCCACTGCACCATCTACGAATCACAATGTCTTGAGGGAGGAGAGGCGCGCGAAGAGTCTGCCAGCAGCGGTGTGGGATCGAGGGACGACGACGACTGTTAGGTTCTGTGCCATACTCGACGAAGAGCTCTTGGACGGACGGCCCACCTTGCGATACACAGAGTTCTTAGAGTCTGTGGAAGAAAGAGACGGAGTAGACCAGTTGCGGTCGGCGCAGTGGATCTCGAGGCTTAACAGGTCGTCCAAAGGGGGCCATGATGATGACGATGATAACGGGATATCACTGTGTCCTGTCGGTGAGACCCAGAGCCAGACGCTGGTGTTCGAAGGCTCTCGTCAAGTATTTCCCTACACAGTTGAAATTCAGATGAATCAGCCAGTCGCATGGGTGAGCGGAAGCAGGTAAGGGGGTGGAGAATATGCGTACCATTGTCTTGCCGAGATCAGTCGAGTAGTTAACAGACAGCGGTGATGATACCGGCTTGGTCACTGAACTTATACTTATTCTCATGTGCCTCAGGGAGGACCATCGTCCATGTCACGCCTGCGTCGGTGCTCGGGAACATGTTGGAATCCTCATACAGGCAGAGCACCGGGGCCTATCGAACTGACACCTATCACAAAACCGGAGGGGAAGGGGGAAAAGACATCAGCAAACGTGCTCAATGCATAGAAACCGGGTTGATATTCACCCACTGGCAGAGAATCGGAAACTGGGCAGAGTCCATCTGAGCTTTCACCAATGAGAAGGGGGTCACGAGTAGCACTGCAAGACGTGTCATTGTCAGCCATGCCGGGTATATGAAAAGGTATGTGGGCAGTGAAAATCGTCAGCGGGATTGAAGTTGATGTGTGACGTGTCAACATGGTTGGACTTAGCGGAATTTCCTTCCATGGACCAGGCAGCATTTACCGAGCATCCCTCACGGCGCACAGACTCACAACCGATACAGTGGACCAGCATCGCATGAAGCCGGGCAGCGCGTGCGCGCTGAGGTGACGACGGCGCCCAACGTGGGCGACGGGCTCGTGTGACGTGGAGATGTACCAGAGACGTACAGACCCGCTATGAGCGAGGTCCATGATGAGTGTGTATTTGTGATAGCTGGAGTGGTGGGCAGGGGGACGGCGGACGGCGGATGGGGACAGCGAGGATGGCACCTGCACTTGTGCAAGCTCATGGTGCATGCACCACGCGTTTGAGCACTGCAGCGTAATGCTCAAGGTTACCGCGCTTGCGTGAAAACAGACCGAGCCCACCTGTGAGACATTAAAAGCCGGGGCTTGACGGCTTGTCCTAGCCGTTGTAGCGCTGCCAGTGAGGGGTCCAGATTTGATTATGTGGAGCCTAGATTCAGCTGTAAGAGTACATGGACGGAAGAGGAATAAAGTTGGTCTGTCGGCGAGTAGGTAAGATGGGACATATTGGGACTTGGGAGGAAGTTGAAAAAGAGCGAGAGCGAAGTCGAAAGTTCAACGTTCAACTTCTTATCACGTGGTCATGTGGCTTTCGTGGGAAATCCAACTCTAAAGAATTCAGCACAAAGACATCACCGGATCACCGTTCACTGGCACCCTCTCATCAGGGACGCAGACGGGTGTGCTGTTCCGTCACTTTGTCTCAAGTGTTCACCATTTTCTTCTAGTTATGTTCCAGGCTCAATCATTCGCGTTCAATTGCACAATTTTCTGACCTACGACCATGTCGAATTCCGTCCGGGTCCTCATCTTAACATGATCATCGGTCTGAACGGAACCGGCAAAAGCAGCATCGCTTGTGCCATTGCTCTCGGCCTTAACTGGCCGCCCAGTGTAAGATATCCTAGACCACCTCGTTTTATAGTACCCACTTTTAAGTGACCAAAAAGATTCTTGGTCGCGCAGCCGAACTGAACTCCTTTGTCAAGATTGGAGCCACAGATGGTTACATAGAAATAGAACTCAAAGGCAAAACTGGAAAGAAGAACCTCGTTGTCCGCAGAAACCTGAGCTCTACGTCAAAGGGATCTACCTACCAGCTAAGCGGCCAAGCTGCTACAGGTCGTGAAGTTACGCAAAAGATGAATGATCTCAATGTTCAGGTTGGAAACCTTTGGTAAGTCTTCACGTTGCCTAGAAACTAGCGGCTGACTTGGAGTTCGCCTTCAGCTCTTTCTTACCTCAGGACAAAGTTTCCGAGTTCGCCCACATGTCGCCGCAGCAACTCTTACGTGAGACTCAGCGCGCCGCCGGTGACCCTCGTTTAATTAACTGGCATGATACTCTCATCACTGTCGGGAAGGAGATGGCCCAATTAGGCGAGGTGAGCGCTGTACCCGACATATCATCCCGAGATCAAGTGTGCTCACCGAATACTCCAGGTCCTTAACTCGGAAAAGCAACAACTAAAGACCCTCGAGGATCGCAATGCGATGCTTGAACGCGATGTTCAACGCTTTAATGAGCGCAAAGAGTTAGAACGTCAGGTGGGCTTTTTGTTATCGTTCTTCTCCTAGGTCACTTACATTGGCCACAATAGATTGCGCTCTTGGAACTTATTCTCCCGTTTATGGAATATATGGAAGCTAAACGGTCTTATACGGAAGCGAAAGCGAAACAGCGCGCCCTCCACAAGTGCGTCCAGACACTGCAGCAAAAGAATCAACCCATGCATGACTTCAAGAAACACCTCGAGACACGGCTCTGTCGCATAAATGAGCAGCGCGATGGTAAAAAGGATGCGGCGAAGAAGTCAATGAAGACCAAATGGGACGAAAATCAGAAGCTGGTAACGTGTATTGGCTATCCATTTACGATTCTCATTAACTGGCTGCATTACTCAGGAAACGCGCGCCGAGGAGATTTCAAACAGTCTCTCGAATCTCAAGAAGGAAGAAAAAAGTCGCATGAAGAAGATCCAAGAAGTCGAACGGCTTGTTCAAAACCTGCAGGCAGACCTAGCAAAGCCCATCAAAGTCGAAGATATTTCAGAGATAGATGAGGAGATTGTATGTTTTCTCTTTTCAAACTGCACCCTTATAGACTTTTGGGACAGGGTCGCCTCAACCAAAGCCACAGCAACACGCGTGATCGCCAGATTGATCTCAAGGAACAACAACGCCGCCTCGTTGACGATGAATCGTGAGCTAATGCCGAAGTAGCTGAAGGTGAAAGCGCGTATGCCATGGCCCAATATTTGTTTTGGGCCGTCTCCATTTACTGTTCAATAGGTTGAAGCGGCTTACGATGATTCGTATCGAAAGCTTCAAAATCTCGCCCAGCTCGATCCGGATTGTGCTGCAGTGATTAATTGGCTGCGTGCAATAAGCATCGCTTTCGCATGGAGACCGTTGAGCCCGCAGCCATCTCGCTCACCGTACCCAACAAGGACTATGTGCACGTTGTTGAAGCGTGTTTTAATATCACACAACTCAAGGTAAGACCCTTCCTACCCGTCTTCGAAGAGAACAATCGTAACTCAGACCTGCCACAGACATTTGTCGCCCAATGCGATGATGATTATAGGTTACTTAACCGGCTTGTCAGTGATACGACAGAAGCTCTGGGAAAGAAGGCCCACATAACGACTTGGTTCCGTCCTGAGGAGACGAATATCACGCCACCCCCGATGACCGTGGAAGAAGCACGTGTACACTCTCCGTCCCTCAAATTTTAGTAAATGTTCCCCCTTGCAGATGCGTGAGCTCAGTTTCGACGGATACGCAATTGATTTCGTCGACTGTCCACATGCGATGCGCGGATTTCTGATGCGAGAATGCCAATTACATCGTACAGTTCGTCCTTTGTCTTCATTGTTGCGAAATCTACTAAAGCTTTGCCCAGGCCATAGCCCTTCAAACCAACCGTCTGGATCCCGCTCGGGCGATGGAAGTTGTCTCTCGGACAGGCGGGGGAAACTACATAGTCGGCAAAATAATGAACATGGTTACGCGTTCGCAGTACGGACGGCGCCTCCCACAGAACCTCACGCGTGATGTGCGACCGGCGCGTGTACTCGTTGGACCCCTTCAGAGGGCTACGCACCAATCTTCACGCTTGCACGCGTTGGCCTCCTTATACCCTTTCCAACGCCGCCTTTGCACACTATTTGAGCCCTCAAAGTACTGAAGTTGTCTCTCAACGCCCCCTCAGAAGTCAATGAACCTCTAATGGTCATTCCTGTAATCTAGTTACTGTATGCATACGAGTAACAGATAGGTGTTGGAAAAGAATTTGCTGCATTTGTCAAATTTTGGGAAATATTTGCTGTGTTTGTAAAATTTGGACTAGAATTTTCTGGACTTGTTATATTTGAACATATTTTTCTGCATTTCTCAAATTTGAGTAATATTTTCTGCATCTTTCAAATATGGATAATATGTTTTTCATTTTAAAATTTGAAAAATGTTTTTGGTCCTTTGCAAATTTTTTTAGGACCTTTGCAAAGTTTTGCCAAATTTGACTGGGAGCTTTTTCCAGATGAAACGAACCGGAGATTGTGCGTAGAGTCCTAAGTCTCAAGTAGTAATGATTAGGAGGTCGATATATGGCGCGAGGTTAACCCAGGCATGGCGATGAATCAAAATGTGGCGGAGCACTGGTACTCTGGACATGTAGTTGATGGTGTGCCAGTGGAGTGGATAAGCATCTTCGGGCGGGGAGAGGTATCGCCAGAGCGGAATTGGCGGAAGAAACGGAAGGGGAACTTCAAAAAGGATGGGCGTTGGGGAAGGAAGGATGAACAGGTTCTGCGCAATCGGGAGAGGTTTCACTCGTTGATGTGCACGTTGATGTGTCGCCCTGCGTGCCTTTGCGTCCGGATTGCGCAGTTTAGTTTACTGTAAATACTAAACGCAGACGGCAATTCAAGCCTGATTTCCCGCAACCAATTGTGGGTGAAGGAATTGTTTGGATTCCCTCTGCCAAAGCAGTTGAAGGCGGCGCCTGGCGCCAGTTAGTTATACCAGTGTTGTATTGAGCGCTTCTTGAGCAGTGCGTCGCGGCGGTGGCGCGCCCGGGACCCGCCGCCACCCACAACCCCCCACTGAACTACCTCGGCGATATCAGTGTCTACTTCACACACGCCATCGTGACATCGGCCTATCATAGGTACGGCCCATTTCATCCAGTAACACTTCTATGACACGCTGATATACCAGGTCACCGTGAATCAAATCGGTTCAACACAGTCATTCGCCGTCTGCATGATGGACCTTTCTCTACATGTGCTATCAATTCGTACTCTCAACGTCTCAATCCCCGTTCTCTCTTCTCTTGGTTCGTCCATCCTTTCTGAGTGAAAAAAAAACCCCACGAAAAACGTGAACAGTTCGTTGTCTTCATGCCGTCGACCGGACAAGCAACATCCCACGTCCAACTTCCAATTCACCATCGATACCTTGGTCCACGATGTGAAAGGATCGGAATAGATCTCTAAAATCCTTTCACCACCGTGCTCGAACGGTCAAATTCGCTAGAAGCCATCCTCCACTACTCCAAGGACGGGAAAATGTTTTTGAGAGCCTCCGATTTCCATCCCGAAGAATATCGAGGTGGCAATCGGAGACTCATCAACTGCCTCAGCCCAGCAGCGAAGGTTCACCACGCATTCTCAGATATCCTCGGCGAGGTTCGAGCCTGGTGAGTCGCGCATGCCATATGGTGACTATTTCAACGTGACCTCATCAGATCCCCTTCCCACTAGCGACTGTTTTTACTTGATGGGCCGATGTCCTACTTAAGGTACATCTTTAAATATGCTCCTCGACTGGTTCCGCGCCATACTTTGGAGCCACGCTCGGACTGGAGCTGATCAACCACGTCGGAGCGTCTGTCAGCCACATGTTCGACTTAACGAGGCTTCGATGTATTTCTATTCTTTTTCTCTCTATTCGTAGCCTCACGTCCATCGCTTCTCCCTAGACCACCGACTCAAGAAACTGCGAACAAATTCCATCCCAGCCGGTTTCACGACCACCCCTCTTCCCTTCCTTTCCTCTCTCCTCCGGCTTTTGGGCAATGACGATTAACGCTAGCCACCACACGGCAAAGTGTGCCCCTCACATACAGTCCTACTCACTCTTCTTAGTTACTAACAATTTTCTTTACAATTCGTATGTGCGGCGCAGCGTCAATGCGCACATTCACTCATTCCAGACATCGCCCTCACCCATTCGGGCCTTTTAGTAGGACAATCTCTGTATATAAATCGGCCCTCCTTCTCGCGTTCAATTCCAAGTGTGTCTCTATCTCCCTCTTGTTTTCTGTGTGATCCGCTCTCGCTCTTGCGTTCATCGCCCTACCTCTACGCGTTCCGCCTCTCTGAAACTAGGGCGAAGTAAGGATTCATTCTTTTACTCACAGTAATGACACCAGCTGACACCAGCCGACACCAGCCAAAGTTGGATGAGAATCAGCTGAGATTAGATAAGATTATAAAAGTTCGCCCAGCCGTGTAGCCTCATGGCAGTGATCGGCATCGCGTCTGGGTTTCTCGTTCCAGGCTCACCTTACGTATTAACCCCGGGCCCGCGCACTGGAAAAAACTATTTTGCGCCTCCATCCGAGCTCCCATCCTTAACTGCCCGAACGCAGTATCAGCTTGTCGCTTCGAGGGTCCTGGATTGAGGGTGCTAGCGGTCGCTCGCTTAGAGTGTGATCAAGACCAGTCAAAGGTTGTCAGTCGCAACGGTGATGACATACGTTCCCTTCCGAGCTCTTGTCTAGTGGTTACAACCATCGATGTGTCATCGCAAGGCTCGCAATTAGCCCGATATGAATCAGGTTTTGGACCGATATCTGATTCTACTAAGTGCTAGGGATTTCTCTGTATCCTCGCCGGCGCGTATTGAGTTGTACCCAGTTCGAGGTATGAAAGACATACAGGTGTGCGCCGCACCGAGAATTGAGTTGCTTTGAGTCACGTGACCGTGTTTTGCGAGTTCTTTAACGAAAGG
>WTXE01000666.1:0-11958 GCA_022496225.1 Russula aff. rugulosa BPL654 | reverse complement strand
TCTGCACCACGTCTACAATATCTCCGCTTGGAATACTTTCCATTTCCAGGATTACCGAAACTACTTTTGTCCGCGACTGGCCTTGTCAAGCTTCACCTTGAAAATATCCCTCATTCCGGATACTTTTCACCCGAGGCGATGGTCCGTTGCCTTTCCACGTTGACTAGGCTCAAAGAACTTTCGCTACACTTCGAATCTCCTCTATCTCGCCCTGTCCGACGTCCCCATCCACCCTCACGTTCTATCCTCCTCGCTCTCACTTTTTTTTCGTTTAAAGGAGTTAGTGAATACTTGGAGGACCTCGTGGCCCGAATCGATGCGCCTCTACTCGACTTCTTCTATATAAAGTTTTTCCATCAACTCATATTCGACACTCCACAACTCGCCCAATTCATCGCTCGCACACCAAACACCCTGCCCCAGTTGAAACCCACATCGACTTCCATGGAACGTTGTGGTTACATTACAGGCACTTTCCAGAAGTTTCTGTTGGGGATCAACTGCAGACAGTAGATTGGCAGCTGTCATCTCTGGCACAGGTCAGTGCCTCGTCCCTCCCCGAGGCTTTCATTCTACGGTGGAACACCTCTACGTCTGTGAGAGTAAATCCCCGCGACTATGTTGGCAAGATGACATCGAGGACAACCAATGGCTAGAAGTTTTACATCCATTCACGGCCGTGAAATACCTCTACTTATCCCGGGAATTCACGTCACGTATGGTGCCTGCACTGCAAGAGCTCGCCGGGGATGTGTTGCCCTCCCTTCAGAGTATATTCTTGGAGGATCTCCACCCAACAGGGCCTATCCAGGGAGCCATCGGAAAGTTCGTTGCCGCGCGACAGCTTACCGGTCACCCTATAGCTATCTCTCGTTGGAACGGAATATAAGACGAGTCATTTATCGTACCGCTAGCGAACTTCATTAGCGCAAGCCTGAGGTTCTCGTAAACATCCAAACGTCATGTCCTCCCAACTCGCACTCCACGCCCTATCCCTGACACCAACAACTTCCAATTCACACCATACTCCCCCGCCGCTCCACCATCCTCATCACATTCAAGACTCTACTCTTCCTGTGACACAAGGCACATGCGCCGCGCTAGCTCACTGGCGGAGCGCTCGTATACCCAACAGTCAAGGGAACAACGAAACACGGCGACTCGCAACGGCGATAGTAAATGCACACAACCTCCAGTGCCCATGTCACGTTCAATACACGCACTTCCGCACCGGGCTCAACAGTTCCTAGCGTTGCCACCAATCATCTATGCTCGACCACCCCCTTTTCTCGCACCGCGCAACGATGGTTCAGACCATGGGAGCAGTCATGCTAGTACTGAAACATGCCGGCGGATAACATAGGTAGTATTGATTATACAGGCAGTGCTACATGGGGATGATTGATCAGTAACCTCTACTTCCTCTCCCAATTACGTTGGTATCATTAACTTATGAGTCGCTATTCTACCCAAGATTCATTACGGTGATTGTCTCCTGAAACATCAATCGCAGTATTACAGTAACATAACCATGACCAGCCTTTTTTGTATGATATCAAGAACAGGGCTAGTAACGTGGCCCATCTGGTATGAACGCCCTTGCGTACAGAGATTAACGCGAATCACATCGTGACCGTGTCGCTATCCAACACTTGAGCAGGGGCCAAGAGTTACCAAAAAATATATGCATAATAGAAAGCACTAGTACAGAACAGGTTCTTCGTTGCAAGGCAGCAGCGACCAACTTGTGGATTTACTTGGCCAACTTCCCCCCGTTTTACCGTCATTGGCGATTGGCTGCCACGTCTCACAGTGACCTGGTTCCGCTACCTGACATCGCATAATGACATCCTCCTGTTGTGCCGCCGTCCCATGCTGCTGCTCGAATTTAAGCCACCAACCCCACGCATCACCCAAGTCCGGGCCCGCACTCACAGAGCGCTCGAACCTCTCGCGTGCCTTCTCGATTCTCCGGTCTGCCCAATATCACGAGTGGGTCAGCCTCACATTTTCTGAGCGCGTCCATACTGCGTGCCTTGCGTTGAGGCAGGGCCTCCAACCAGATTGCCATCGACCAGATGCCGGATGTTAGGCATTCTTGCAGCCCGCGCGCGAGCAACGCCTTCTCTTGGGCGGGCTCATCCGAACGCTCCTCGACCCTGACTGCCTCCGAACGTGTCAGGCTTGCACCCGCGTTTTAACTCGCTCTGCTCCGAAAAAACATCTACGTGTTTTAGGTGGCGAGCTGCCTGCAGTGGTGGTGGTGCGAGCCCCAGCGAGAAGGATGATGGCTCGTGAGGGAGGGCGGGACTAGAATCGCCACGGCGGGTGGTGCGTTTGGGCGACGACTTATGGCCCACTTCCGTTTCCGCCTGCACCGCGGCCGCCGCCATCGTTACTGGGATTCAAGTCCGTCGTGCCTTTGGACTTGGTACCTGTGGAGGATGAAGATCAAGACGGTGACAAGGACATTGACGCTTGGTTGAGCTGAGGCTGAGCGACATCAGGCGGATGAGCTGCGGGCTCATTCTTCTTTTCAGGAGTTATGGATCAGATCGGAGAAGCAATGATTAGAAAGAAGTACGACTCTGTGAACTTGCAGCCGAATACAGGAGATCATAAAAAGACGCTCCGTAGGCATGGTGGAAAGTCGACCAGACGAGTCTGACAAAATATGTTCTGGAAATCGGGAGCCTGAGAGCGGTAGTAGTCATCAGGGCATTTGAAAATGAAGCAGAGGCACTTGGCATGAATCGGACTTGCGCTGCTTCTCCCTAGCAAATGAGGTAACGGGAAATCTGACGTATACGGTCGTACTGGGACATGTTGCTCACAGCCTGACGGCAACGTTCTAAGGCACTGGTCAGGGATTTCTCGGGGTGGTTGTGTCAGCCCACGCATAGAGCGGAGGCGCTGAAGACCTGACCGACAGCATCGTCGAGATCTAGCTGGGCAGCAAAGTACCACTTGCGGTATTTCGCTTGCTATCCGCATGAAGGGTGAGGTGTACCTGGTTGGGAGACATTCGCCAAGGCACGGCCCTCAAGCAGGTGGATCATGAAATCGAACTAGGGTGGCTATAAATATACAAGCGCCGGCGGATGGTATGGCACGCAATTTTCGAAACGCACCATATTCCACATAAGGAATCTTTGAAAGCCAAGCGTTTTGCTGCCCTTCTATCTCCTCCTTGGAAAGTGGGATATTGCGTTCGGCTCCCCATGCGGGGTATGGATCACTGCCAGTGGTATACTGAGATGCGCCAGAGTCGCTGAGATTGGGTGCCGAAGAGCGTCCACCGTTGAGAGACTCTGCAGAAGGACCCAGGCGCTGGCTATAGACATCACGGTCTGAGTCGGTGTCTGGTTGGCCTGTAATCATGAGTAGTGAGATTCAAGTGTGAGGGAAAGGATTGGAAAATGACGAACCATATGGGTCAGGATGGTCGTAATCATCCGGTCCAGCGGCGTCACTCTCTGAGCCGAAGTTGTCTCTGTGATACATCTCACATAGTTTCAACATTATTATCGAAATAATGCCGAAGATTAAAAGGATCGTTCATGTCGACGGGAGGGGATGGAGAAGTTGTGATGTGGGAGCGGAACAGGAAGGGCCATCGAGAGAGACCAGAGACCGTCATGGGAGAAACAGCACGATCGGTAGGTGAGCGACATGCGTGATGTCTAGGTCGGGGCTTCTCTCGGACGTAAATATGCGGAAAGGGGATCGAGGTTGAAAGGAGGAAATGAAGGTGGAGATAATGAGCTGCGGTGGATGGAGGTACCGGATGAGGAGCGTATAGTGGTAGTTGGATAGCCAGATGCGGTGGAGCCGAAGGAGGAGGAGGGCGGTGCTGCACTGCCATTGAAACTTTGGCTTGTGACGAGGAAATAAGATATTTTCGGTCGACGACCTGAGTCTGTCTCTGAGTCACTACACTGGCATCAAACCCTGGCCCACGCACCGAGCCGCAGCACTCACAAGTCATCGAACCACTGCCAGTCGCGTATCTTCTTGTTCTTCTGCTCTGCCCAGAACGGGCGAGCAATGGCGAAAAATAAGTGGGTCACTGGCACATTTCTTGAACACGTTCACACTACGCGCCTTGCAATGTGGTAGCCATCGACGGAGACAGTCACGCCGGTCATGTGTAGCAGCGCGCTCGAACGTCCCCTTGGCCTGGACCGCCTCCCAACTGCTGAGGACGCTACTACAGTAGTCCTAATACTGGTTGCACGACTCCCCCATTCGCTTCTCTGCCTCCAGTTTGCTAGCAAGATATCCTTTCCGATAAATTTGAGTCCAGCAGCATTGGTAGGGCATGCTGCAGGGTCGCGTTGGTGGCGCATTACACCGTGTGAATGGAAGGCTGTGTAATGTAATAGGATTGTACGCCGTATAAAGTGTAGCAGTGAGGAATCCAAGCAATCTCTTCTCACCTTTCCTCCTCACACTGAAACCTCATAGGCCTCATCAATGAGTTCATCACGCCGGTATGTCAACTGAAACTTACTCACCGGAATACTGAAACAACTAAGGAAGTCTCAATAGCTCTGTACAAGAGCATCCACGCGCACTCTCCCCAATACACCCCGCCATCGGTCCACCATCATTTCCCTCCTGCACTGGGTCATTCATCCAGATTGATTCCCATTTGGAAGGCTCGTTGACGGAAAAGTGTGCACGTTGTGAGACCAGGAGGTGGTCTACTGATGCAGGACGATGTTTGTTTCATATATGTTCTGCATGTCACCCTGCAACTGTTGCTGATTGGTGCATCAGCAAACACAGATTTTGGTTCATAGCACTGAGGAATTCTTATAGGTATTATAGCCACTCATAGTAGATTGTAATGGCCATAGTAGAGGCCTTTTTCTATAGAATGCCATAGTGATACCCCCGGCCCCGGGTAGGGTTCGCGGGGTTTTTTTCAGCCACCCGCACCCGCACCTGCACTCGCACCCCGCACCCGCGCCCGCCAAAACCCGTGCCCGCCAAAACCTGCGCCCGCACCCATGCCCACCAGTGCGGGTTTTCACACCAGTTTGAGAGTTATGGCAGTCCCGTGGGTTGATGCACATTGATGCTTTATTCAGTCTTTCGCTGTACGAGCACGGTCGAGTTCACGCTTGTGCGTCGTGAGCGCAGCCTGCTGCTGCACCTCTTTCGACGCCCTCGTCTCTGCGCATTCTGGCGCTGCTTTTTCGTCTGCGGCTGTGACTGTGAGGCCGTCGTGGTTGTAGCTGTACCTGTTGCTCCTCCTGCACAGACAATGAACGCTGTAAATAATTATTATATTGGTGACAAATACTACGATACTACAGTCGCTTTCTCAATCGGCTCCAAGCTACTGCGGAATAAGTCTTGGCATAGATCCTCGAAGCGTGCGCGGGTGATGGAAGTGTCGGCACCCTTATAGAGAGAGTCAATCTCAATAGTGGTGTTGGTAGCGGAGGAGAGTGTACGCTTAGCATGCTCAAACGCAGTGCGGAGGCGCGAGGTTTGGACGACAAGTCCTTCCTGTGCTTGCACTTGAATTCCTGAACGAAAGTGGTTGACGAGATGGTTGTTGAGGTCTTCTCCACCAAGATGCGTGACACTGACGGTGGTCTTGACCTCAAAGATACCCTCCTCGACAGTCAGGAGAGATACATCGAAAGTTCCTCCACCCAAGTCGAAAGTGAGAATGTTCCTTTCGGCGGAAACCTTCTGATTGAGACCTACGCTATAGCAGCGGCAGTAGGCTCATTGATGATACGAAGGACGTTGAGACCATAAATTGTACCAGCATCCTTCGTGGCCTGATGTTGTGAGTCGTTAAAGTAGGTGAGGACCGTGACAACCGCATTTGTAACAGTGCCGCCAAGGTAAGACCTCATCGGTTTCCTTCATCTTCATGAGAACCATGGACGAGATTTCCTCGGGGGACTGTACAAGGGGATTAGCTCCAAAGATCGGCGTTACAGCTGCATTTCCACTCACGGATTCTTTCTCCTCGTCAGTACGGACAGATGTAAGAGTTCCCAGTCTTGTTGAAAACCTTGAATGGGAATTACTTGGTCAGCTTGGACCTCTTGAATCTTGATCATCAAATTTGCGGCCGATGAGACGCGAAGCATCGAACACACTAACATAGGAGAAATGGGGTAAGTCGAAGCTGTGATAAAATTAACCGAACAGCGCGTACATGTTGTGCGGGTTCATTGCAACTTGATTCTTGGTGGCATCGCCAATCAAGCACTCACTCTCCGAGGAGGAGGCATACGATGGGGTTGTGCGGTTAACCTGGTTGTTCGCGATAATTTTCAACACGATCGTTTGCCAGACACCAACGCAACTGAATTGGAGATGTGAGTAAGAACACGAGGAGAGAATGAAGGGAGGAGATAAGCTCACGAGTACGTTGTCGCTTGTCGCATCAAGGGCTCAAGAGGGCTCAAGTCCTCATTTGGGGCAGGGGTACCTCGGGTACTTGAGTCTGTACCCGTACCCATGACCTGCATGGGTTTCGAAACCCGACGACCTGGGTAAAGGAACATATGTGGGTGAGTTCTGCGGAGTAACATTAAGTCTCATCGCATGCGGCTAATCGAAAACTCACTGCTCTCGAAATATGAGTGGATAACAGCGATGGCTCTGTTGAAAAATCTTCCAAGTTAGAAGCGGACCCTTCCAGGATAGCTGTTGTTATGGAGGACGTCGAAACGCTGGAGGGTGTCCTAGTCAAAATGACTGAAGTTCGTCTAGGAGACAGTGACGGTGTTACCACCGTCATGGACGATGGAACTTGCAACAAAGGGGAGTAGTCCGTAGGAGGGAGACAGTGACGGTGTTCCCACCATCATGGACGATGGAACTTGCAACAAAGGGGAGCGGTCCGTAGGAGGGAGACAGTGACGGTATTCCCACCGTCATGGACGACGGAATTTGCAACAAAGGGGAGCGGTCCGTAGGAGGAAGTGATAGAGGTGATGATATGGATACAATTGCTGTTGGCGTTTGAGAAGGTGACGAGGAAGAGAAGTGATATTCGATGGCGACTCGTTCAAGGGGCTCTCGTCAATTGTACTCAGTCGGCTCGGCTCCTAAGAAGTGTATGCAGAGGCGGTGAGCTGTTAGAATTGGCGTCATATGTTTCAGGTGCCCACAGACACTCTCGGATAGAAGGACTGGGAGGTGCTCGAGGACTTGAAGGATGAGGCGATGATGTAAGGCTGCTTGGGTCGACTTGGTGACTGACATCGGTGGCGTCTCCGGCGAACGAATGAGGGAAGGTCCTGGCAAGGGAGGTGGGACAGGTCTTACAAAATTACTGATAACTCGGAAGATACGACAGAAAGGCTTGTTGTGGGAGAGGACGAGGATAGAGATGGAACTCTCGCGGTATTTCAGTTATTGGTGGCCCTGCGATAGGTTCGACAGCGACAACAGGCTCCAGAATGGGAATTGATGTCCCCTCTCCAGTGCGTGGAAGGGGAACAGCATGTACGTCCTCTTCGAGTCCTCGTCGTGGTCGATGGTCACGCCGGTCCAGCAGGTTGGGAGGGGGGTCGGGCCTGTCGGGGGGAACCAGAGACAGAGAACGCGAAGAACCATGGCGGGCTGAGGTGGCCTATCCGCTCCTCTCAACACTTGGTCCCGTTTAGCGGGCAAATGGATCTGAGAGTGGGCAGGAAGGGGGGGGTTTCCCGTTTAGCAGGTCCCGCCCCCTTATCGGCTCCCCTCCACGTCCATGGTCAACGGTCGCATGTCACTCCCTCTTGTAGCGAGGCCACGCTCAAGGACAATATAGCCCTCTGCCTTCTGCTTTTCAACCGTGCTATCGTACCAGCTATTCACGGTGTCCTTTAGCATCTCCTTGACTCTTGCGAGACCGAATTTCTCGGTCAGCTAGGGTTAATCATCAGCACAAATATCAGTCAGCGGTCCAGCGACACATACTTAATGCAACTATATGCGTGCGCGGGGAGCTTGTAACGTTGCTAACTCTCACGAATTCTCAATTCTCTTAAGATACAGAAGGTTGGTCCTAACAGGCATATCAGTAACTACATAGCGTCATGAAAAATTGTTGACGCACTTCGACGTTAAAGTTCACGATTTCTAAGAGACAGTCCCTGCCATTCGAGACAGTGTTGACGATCTCACGAAGGGCTGCGTCATCGAACGTCGGCACACATGGCTTAGTTCGAGCGACCCTGCTCATCACGTTCGACGCGTGCTGCATGGTCAGACCGCAATAAAATACGTGTCAATGAGAAGGAATTTGGCCAGATATCGGAACAGCAGCGAGGGCAGATAGTTCGCCTGGCGAGTGGCCAGCGAAGGTAGCACCGGCCGGAATACATCTTTCGAACGCATGTCTTCGAAGGCTGCGCGCGACGTTACAACAGGAGAGCGATCTGCGCGAATTGAGTGGCGAAAAGAAGTCCTTTCGGATGCGTGAAAGTGTGTTGGAGCATGTGGACGTTGATATCTACGAAAAGAGGGAGACTCTTGATGCACTACGTCCCATTAACGAAAATGACGAAACGAAGTGAGTACGGGACATACAGGTGTCTTGTGTCAAGGGCACGGGGTATCAAGGTTGTCGTCACTATGTAATGGCTGCCCCTGGGACCACGAGTTGCCTTGCGAGTCGGTGAGTGCGGTGAAAAAGGTAAATCCATCGGAAAAATTTCGGGAGCGGGAAGGGGGATAAGACGCGTGCTGCCATTAATTGCCAAACGAAAATCCAGCGGAAAGAAACGGCCTGGCATCTGTCGCAGGCTGGCCGAATCACACCCCTGAACAGTGCCAGGGTCGGCGCCAGCGTCGGGTGTGCGATGTGAGGAAGGGCAATTGGGCGAAGGAGGAGGAAGGGTGTTGACTGGGAGGCGGGAGTGAACAGGTAATGACAAAGACGGCAATGTTGGATTTGGAAATTTGAAAGTCGTTGACGTTGATTAGAAGTAAGGAACACTTTACCGGCGCTGTCTCTGGACACTCTCCTGGACCAGGAACTGCGGGCCCCTACCTCGGGAAAACTTCGTAAATGACAGTGCTCCCGCTTCCTGAATACCAATTATGCCATTCAATTCATCACTACGACGTGGCAAATTGTAACATGCAAAATCTATGTAGGTAAAGTAGTGGCAACGAGATGAAAGATGTCTAAAATAATATGGGGGGACTAAAAAAAAAAGAGAGATGTAGCGCGTGAGGGCGTGCTGGTGAGTTTGAGGTGGACAGAGAAAAGAGGGACCGAATGAAAAGACTGTCAGCAAGAGAATGACTGAGAGTATGCACACCACGGGACAGTAACTCGCATCGGCGTGACTTCTCAGGCGGACTGATGTGATGTGAAGAGAGAAGAAAGGAAAAGCGTTCACCGTTCAGAGATGGCTAGCGCATACAAAAAGGGGGGGAAACGCGAACTTGCTCAACTGGAATTCCCTCTGAGCTACGACACTCATATCCTGACTTAAATACATGATGGAAGGGCCGGAAGGCTGTGGTAAGAGAACGAGAGTGAATCATCAATCGAGACATAGTTCCATATTCGTCGCTTCAAAAGGTTTATTGCCCGTGCGAGTCTGAAGCCTTTTCACAAACATTAGTAGCAACTAGAAAACAGAAGACAAAACACTTACTTGGCTTCCCTTGCCCAAGCGCGTTGAGCATTAGTAAACTTGTTCGAATGGTATGGATCTTGTTTCAGCGTTTCAAATAGTGCCAGAATGCCATTGTATGTTGGTCCATATTCCTCAGCGGTGAAAAGATTTCTCTTTTGACTGCCATACTGCCATGCGTCAAGGCAGCATTTGATCTAAAATACAATAAGTTAATATTGTGAGTTTGCGACGGTGCTCTTAGACAGAAAACGTACAGCAGCTGCGGCTAGCGCTACAATCTTGCACGGGATCATGTTCTCAAACTCCACTGAAAGTTCGTGTGCGATGTTTTTGTAAACAAATATGGAAAGATCCTTGATCGCAGGATGGGCGAGATTGTTTGTTCGACCCTAGAGATATACAATAGCTGGTCAGCAGCGTCAATAACATATTGAATCAAAACTTACCAGCTCATCGCATCCACCCTTAAGGTAATCTCCTTTGTGGATGAGTTTTTGAACGGCAGTGGAAATATGAGATTCAAGTTCTTCCTGGTTGTTAAACGTTTCGTTAAGCTTGGGGTAAAAATCATAGAGGCGCAAAACGATGTTAGCGGCTTCGTTCTTGATTATTCCACGAAATGTGGATCGGTCGGCAAATATCTATAGAGCAATTAGATAGGCGAAGCAGATTACATGAAATGATAACAGACATAATTACGCATATCTATTTTATGCATCTTCCAGAACCCTACAAAAAAGAATTAGACAGAGTAAAGACGAAGATGACAATGCAGTCGCTACCATTCTCAACTCTGCCTCCATTTTTCTGATGTTCCGATAGGGCATCAGTAACGCACTGCATGGCCATGTCCAAATGCGCCTCGATATTTGATTTAGGAAACCCGCACTCAAGTGCCATCCAATGCCGCCAAAGTTTCTGTGCTTTCCCCAAGACATCGCGCCACAGTGGGGGATAAAACCCGAGTTTCTCTGGATCAGCTGTATTTCCAGTGTAATGTTTCTGTGAGTGGCGCCGAGCTCTAGACTTTTGCTTGTCATCCATAGAACCTTTGGAACATTGTTCGTCTTCAATGGCAGCCTCCGCTGACATATCCTGGCCATTGTGAGAACGGACTTTCTCAAGTTGCCTGGGATCAGGAGGATGAGGTGCTCGACTTCGCTGATGATAATTTTCAACGACGTTGTAAGGAGCATCTTGTGTCAAATTGTTTTGTAACGCTCTTCGTTTCTTATGGTCTGTAACATAATGAGCACGCGTCATTTTCAAATACTTCAGTGAGTCATAGTAATTTCATCAGACACTTACCAGGAAAACGTAGATGTGCCTGGGCGAATCGCTCATCTTCAGATGGGGACTGATCAAAGCCAGGTACTGTAGAGATAGAATGAGGAGAGAATTGGCCCTGCAAAAACAGACGCACCAAGTAAAGGATCATAAATGTCAGGATGGGTGTATTCAGCGCCGATTTGGAGGTCTTGAGGTCTGTCACTACCGTTATTATGGTTCTTTGAACGTCACAAAAGTCATGTGAGTTTAATCTTGAACATTTATAGGAGCACTGTTACGCACGCGTGATTTTGGGTGGTTTTCATCAGAGTCACTACCTTCAGATTCGTACCCGCCCTCAGATTCCAAGTCGTCCACTCTATTACCCTCGCTATCGTTGCCACTGTCTGTGTCGAGAGAATCACTTGCTTCGGACGGATCGCCTGTGAGAGGATTTTGGTCCGATAAAGGTGGTGTAGGGCCTTGACCTGGCGGAAATGGCATAGATTTCTGACGCGATTGTGATGATAAGGAATGGTAGACAACTGGGGGTGGACGGAGTGATAACTGAGATTCTAAGAGCAAAACGGGGTCAATCGGTACTCTGCAGCCACCAGCTTCAGTTCTCATGGTAACAGATGGATCGGAGGGGTTAGAAGGACCGCCTGGACCGCCTGGACTGGGGGGTGGTAAATAAAACCCATACCGCGAGTCACCGTTGTTTAGGTTGGGTTCAGTAGCTGATGGAAATATATATGATAGTGGCCGAGGGACGGTAGGCACCGGCATGTCTTGCGGTAGTATTGGGGATACCTGTGATGCAGGGTTTGTTAATAGCTAAAACAATATGAGACAATATGGAACTTACATCTGTCTTGCTTCGCCTTGAACGCTTCGAGGGCATGGGGGCCATGGGATTTGTTACAGCATCGCTAGGAATATCCTGAACATGAGACCTTTTCTTCGGAAGACCTTGGCGAGGCTGAACAGCCTCGGAAATCGTTTGCTTTTGCCAGAGATCTCCTCCCTGACCTCTGGTGGATCTCTCGGAGCGGCGAATAGGAGCAGCATTCTC
>WTXE01000665.1:0-11958 GCA_022496225.1 Russula aff. rugulosa BPL654 | reverse complement strand
TATCGGAATCCCATTCCCTACTCTGGATCCCGCCCAGTTTCTTCCGGGCATTTTTGCTCGCGCGTGTGCGATTAATCGTTTCCTGTACCTTTCGCATATGCGCCTTCGTTGTCGTTCCGCCGCCTGAGTCTGTTTGAACGCGTCCTCATCTGCCGCTACATCCTGACATTTGACGTGAGGCACATGCAGATGCACGGACGCACGACCGACATACAAGTCTCCTTTGTTTGATTTTCTCATTCTGCTCTCTCATTCGAGCCATTCTTTCGGCGAGCTCCTCGTCTGTCAACTTATCCTGAACAACACCAAGAAACGGTAAAACGTGTGGTTCCGATGTTAAAGCGAGACAACGTTCACCCTTGGCAAGCCACCTGTCTTGACACGTTCAGGATTAACGTATGGTGTCTTCTTTGAGACATTCGGCTTGGTGGCATCGTCGACTTTGTCCGTACCCGTTATTGGTGTCGTTGGCGAAGCGGCAGTGTCAGTAGCATCATCAACAAATGGTTGTGTTGTTGGCTGCGGAGAAGGTGAGGAGGGTGGGTTTGCTAATGTGGACTGGACTTCAGAGGCGGGTTCGGACTGGACGATGTCCAAACCGAGAGAGTTGGGGGGAGGGTCTGGATTGGCCATGCCTGATGATGTCGGGCGGGCGAGGTCAGGAACTAGAGGGCCGGTCCGATTACGGAATAAAGCGGGTTAGAAAAACAAATGCATGGCCAAAACTCCGGCGCGCGTCATGACGAGAGATAAAAAGGAGGCGATAATCTGAGAAAACTTCCCCTTCGTTCACAGTCTTATCAGCCATGTCACTCTCCAACAAACTCGCCATTACCGATGTTGATCTCAAAGACAAGCGCGTACTTATCCGCGTTGACTTTAATGTCCCCATGCAGGATGGCAAGATAACTAATCCTGCCGTATGTGTGCACCCATCGGCGTTGTAAGCCTGTCTCGGGACTTATTCTCTCCAAGCGTATCGTTGCCGCTCTGCCCACCATCAAATATGCGCTCGGTAATGGTAAGTTAAGTATACCACAGACTTGTCCACTGGCTCTAACTCGAGCCTCATTCATGAAGGTGCATCCACTGTTATCCTCATGTCCCATCTTGGGCGTCCAGATGGAAAGCCCAACCCAAAATATTCCCTCGAGCCCGTCTCCCACGAACTGTCCCGGCTGTTGGACAATAAGCCGGTTACCTTTTTGAGAGACTGCGTAGGCCCAGACGTCGAGAATGCAGTCTCCTCAGCTGAGAAAGGTTCCATCATTCTCTTGGAGAATCTCCGCTTTCATATAGAAGAAGAGGGTTCTGTAAAGGATAAAGACGGGAAGAAAACGAAAGCTGACCCTGCTAAGGTTACTGAATTCCGCGAACAACTCACAAGACTCGGGACATATATGTGAACGACGCGTTCGGCACAGCCCACCGTGCCCATTCCAGCATGGTCGGTATCAAATTGCCCCAGCGTGCAGCCGGCTTCCTTGTCAAGAAGGAACTAGAGTTCTTTGCCAAAGCCCTGGAGAACCCAGACAAACCTTTCTTGGCTATTCTTGGCGGTGCCAAGGTGTCGGACAAAATCCAGCTGATTGATAACATGCTCGATAAGGTTGTACAGATTTGTTGCCAGTTGAGAGGATTACCACTGAGGCGATGACTTTGTAGGTTAATTCGCTCATCATATGTGGTGGCATGGCGTTTACCTTCAAAAAGACGCTGGAGAATGTTGCCGTGAGTAACATGTCTGGGTTACGTTGACGACTTCTAAGTAACATAACATAACGTAGATCGGTAATTCCCTGTTTGACGCAACTGGGTCAAACAACGTTGCGGCACTCGTTGAAAAGGCTCGAAAGAATAATGTCCAGCTCGTATTCCCTGTTGATTTATCACCGCGGACAAGTTTGACAAGAATGCTCTTGTACGCTTAGCACTTGCGCATTTACTGGCCTCTGCTGACGAAGCTACTGAAACCAGGTTGGCTCGGCAACGGATGAGAGTGGCATCCCAGAGGGTTGGATGGGCCTTGATGTTGGACCAAAGAGCCAAGAATTATTCCACTCGGCCGTACTTTCTGCGAAGACCATTCTATGGAATGGGTCCGTGATATTTCACATCAACACTCATGCACCTCTTGATGTGGGATCACAGTCCTGCAGGTGTCTTTGAATTCCCAGCCTTTGCTGCAGGTTCGAAAGCGCTGCTGGATGCCAATATTGAAGCAGCCAAGAAAGGCGCAGTTGTCATCGTTGGGGGAGGTGATACCGCTACGTTGGCAGCCCAGTACAATGCCGAGGATCGCCTCAGCCACGTGAGTACCGGGGGCGGCGCTAGCCTTGAATTACTTGAGGGGAAGGCAAGTCATTCGGGCATTTTCTGGAATGGATTGCGCTGATGCGTCAGAAAAGGTGCTACCCGGAGTATCTGAGTTGAGTGAAAAATAAAGGAGCGGCCAACGAGAGGTGGAAACGTTACAGTGTAAGTTTAGGGATTGTTGTTCCGCGGAAAACGGAAGGGGATTAAACCCTGTGTTTTGTTGTTTCGCCGATGCCGATGTAATACGACAGTGTGCTGCCAATTATCTGATAAGTATTTATCAGCCACCGTGTTGAATAATATATTATCCCACCTTGCTTGGTAGCCAACACCTGCCCTACTCGCTGGCACCCCACCATGTTGTTGACGTCAAGAGTGTCTCGAGCCCTCATCACTCGTCGTGCTGCTCTTCGCAGGTCCCATCTCCCATCCGCTCTTTCCAGTGCCAAGAGAACCTATGTTCAGCCTTCCGGTGCTGACAGAGCGAGTGTCGTCGACGTACCTTCAGCGTACCAGGATGAGAGCCATTTCGCCCTAGAGCCGGTATTTGTTCTATCTCTTAACCCAACTACACTGTATGAATCTGATTAATTAAAGACATGCTTGGCTTCAAGCTCGAACTACCACAGCGGGAGGATGGAATTACCAAAAAGACCCGGCCTATTTACCTCGACATGCAGGTAAAAGATACTATATCATCTTTGGATAGCTGTAGTTTTCTGACTATCTCAAGGCTACTACCCCAGTAGATCCGCGCGTTTTGGATGCCATGCTCCCCTACTTGACGGATCAGTATGGAAATCCGCATAGTCGAACACACGCATATGGCTGGGAAGCGGAGAAGGGAGTGGAGGATGCGAGGAAGGTTCGCTTATGTCTGCTTGCTCCCTGCGCTTCTGTTCTCATGGATCGTTTTAGCACATTGCCGACCTGATTGGTGCTGATCCTAAGGACATCATTTTTACCTCCGGGCAACAGAAACGAATAATATGGCCATCAAAGGGGTAGCACGCTTTCATAAAGACAAGAAGAAACATATCATCACCACCCAGACTGTCTGTCTTTCACATTTTCTATTTTCAATGCGCCTCATGGTTTATTTTTGTACAGGAGCACAAATGTGTTCTGGATTCATGTCGAAAACTGCAGGAGGAGGGGTTTGACGTTACGTACCTCCCCGTGGAGACGGATGGCGTTATTTCTCTTGAAACCCTTGAAAACGCTATCAGACCCGACACTTCACTGATTTCCATCATGACCGTCAACAACGAGACGGGTGTCATCCAACCGATCAAGGAGATAGGTGCTATTACACGCAAACATCGTGGGATATACTTCCACACAGATGCTGCGCAAGCTGCTGGAAAGATCCCCCTCGACGTCAATGCCATGAACGTGGATCTCATGAGTATCTCGGGGCACAAACTTTACGGCCCCAAAGGCATTGGGGTGGCTTATGTCCGACGACGACCTCGGGTACGGTTGGAGCCCATCCTGAGCGGTGGTGGTCAGGAAAGGGGCTTGCGTAGCGGGACCTTACCTGCTTCGCTTGCTGTGGGCCTGGGTGAAGCTGCGAGAATAGCTAAGCAGGAGATGGAGGTGAGTGCATTGTTCAGGCGCGCGATGATGTGAAACTGCACGCCAGCTTCGCTGGTGAGCGGGCGGCGAATCAAGGTCTCTGGGATCTACCTAGACCTTGTAGTCGCTTCGCACTGATTTTTGTGCAGGGGTACTGAGCGTTGCTTGGTGTTTTTTGCTACACCTTCCTCCTCTTTGCTGAGGACGACGCAGAGAGATCATGCCTGGATTACACTATTATCACAACGGCTCATTAAGGGTCTTCAACGAGAAGGTCGAGCATGTCGTCCGGAACGGTGACCCCAATGGGTATCCTGGATGCGTTTAACCTCAGCTTTGCGTATGTAGAGGGTGAAAGCCTATTAATGGCACTGAAGGTGGGCGAGTTTGGTATGCTGAGTTAGACTTGGTGGATTAATGCGCTCGTAGGACATCGCTTTGTCTTCAGGAAGCGCATGCACCTCGGCATCGTTAGAACCTTCATACGTGCTCCGCGCACTAGGTCAGTCAATGGATTTTATGCAATGCATGGTATACTCACATCTTATCGTAGGTGCCGCTGAGGATATGGCACATTCGTCACTTCGTTTTGGCATCGGTCGTTTTCACAACTGAGGCGGAGATAGATTTCGTCATTGAAAAAATTGTCGCAACTGTGCAGAAACTGCGTGATATGACCCTCTCTGGGAAATGGTGCAAGAGGGTATTGATATTAATACTATTGACTGGGCCCAGCATTGAACATCGACATGTCCGTTATACGTTGCTTTGCAGTTCCTTTTTTATTTTTCATGAAAACTTGCTTTCTTTCACCTACTTTTTCTCGTTAGCATAAATAGCATGAATAAATAGTATGTATTCTATAATAAAACATTCTGGGCGCCGAGGATTGCGTGCTATGTTTGGCTCTGCTTTTGAGCTCCGCGTGAATTATTGGGTCGAAGTCAGTCGTCGTCTTACTTTCCCCCTCGTTTTCTCCTCATCCCCATGTCTCGCCGTCTTTATCTTGGAAGTACGTGTACACTTACACAAATATCCTTATTCTCATCATTACCATGACTTGCAGAGCTCCCTCCGGACACAAGGTCGATGATGTGTCCAAATTCTTCGATGGATATGGCAAAATTATTGATTGTCGTGTCATGACTGGTCAGTCGTGGTCCCCCTCCACCGTATTTTTTTGTCCCACGAGGTTTACCCTGAAAATGGATCAGGCTTTGGGTTTGTTGAGTTTGAAAGTGCTAGAGTATGGTTTTGTTTAATGCCCCGTGCTCCACTTTGACTTAACAAATTAGGATGCTGAGGACGCATTACAACACTTCAACGGCAAAAATTTTATGGGCCAGAAGTATACATATACTCGTTTTCTCGTTTCCTTTCTGACTGAATGGCTTTCTTTTTACAGTATTGTTGTTGAATTTGCTAAGGAGTCACGTCCTCGTCGTGAACCTTACGAAGACAGATACGGGTATTCTCAAATTATAAAATGGTAAACACTAAGAGAAATACTCATGCTTTCCTAGCGCCCCCGTTCGTGCTCGCAGACCCCCAGGGATCAGAATCGTCGTTTCTGGCATCTCCAGGGACACTAGCTGGCAGGTACGCTAATCCCCCAAATTATCGTTAGCCGATCTTGTCGACATAATGAAACGATCAATGATGATTGACGGTGTTGTGGCGTTTATTTGTGGTGATCTTCTTGGGTTGTATGCTAATCGAGGATGTTTATATTGCTACAGGATTCAAGACTTTGCGCGAGGCTGTATGTTTCCTTTGTGACATGACCGTGATGTTCCGTCAGGTAGGTCAATTCATTTGACGCTGTTTTTCGTGCTAATGTACTGGGTAATCCTTGAATACTTAAATCGGGAGGATCGACGTGCTGTCAAGGACTTGAGTGGCAGAGACTTCGTGTCAGGTCGTGTTGATTTACATGATGAGTGAGTATTTTTCTGTTACTATGGAGGTGCGTTAACGCGTTGGCTAGGCACTGAATTACGCTGATGAGCGCGACGTTCGAGAGGATCGCTACCGGGATGATCGTGTCAGGACGATCGTCATAGAGATGAGCGCTACCGCGGCGACGATCGCTACGACCGTTATCGTGAAGAAAGGGCTTCCTTCCGACGCGATAGGTCGCGTTCTCCTCCCCGTCGTGGCGAAGATGATCGTCGCCCCAGGTCACCTCCCGCTCGGAGGGAATTCGAAGATAAAAGGCCTGCAGGGTACGATGACCGACGGGGAGGCTATGATGACCGGAGAGGTCCTGACCCTTATTATGATCGTCGCAGGGACGACCGCCGGGATGATCGCCGTCGCGACGAAAAGCAAGAACGTTTCGAGGACAGGGCTTCCAGACACAACGGGGACGGCGGGTGGCGTTGAAGGCGGGTGTCGAGTGGTCGTGCCAAGCAAAATGAAAGGGACGGAACGGGCGACTGATCCCCCCGACGGATGAGGACTTCTTGCTTTCATCAGCTTTCTTTGCCTCTTTTTCGCGCGTATCTCCAGTCGAACTGCTCCCATGTTAGCCCGTTGGCCTTGGCATTGTGCACGAGGTCTCGTAGAATTCTGATCGTGGTCGTGGCTTGTCCGGGTTGGCCCAATTCAAGACTTGAGGTTCCTTCGTCAAGTCCTGCATCTGGCTCAAGACGCAGTGGCAATTCGCAGAGAGGTATACAGGCGAGGCCATCCATCCGTGCACGGCTTGAAGAAATATTACATTACCGTGGGGCAGGGCCAGGCGTTTCAGTGGTGTACCTTCCTGTTTGGATCACGTCGCGCGAGGATGTACGATCAATATTGTAAGGCCACTCCATATTCTGTGTCAAGCACGTCCAGTCCAGTGCGTGCGTATTGGGATCCTTGCTTGACGTGGTTGGCCATGGCTACGCTCTTCCCGGGCCGAAACTGATACTGGTGACGACGCCAAGTGGAGCTTCGTCGATTAACAAATAATTGAATTGAATCGCGAGGGGTGGGAACACTTCCGCCCAAGGAACTTCGTGCCGCGTTGTTGCCGCGGCAGTGACAAGCTAGCGTCCTTTTCGAGCAGTGCGTGTTTCTTCCCTCTACGGCAAGTATATAATGTATATAGTCAACTAATCAATACAAAAATTCACCATTCCCATTTGATCTGTGATTGAGTTATTCATTACTGTAAAACGTGTTCTATGTATCCACCGTTTTAATTCCTGATGCAAAGCACCACCTCAGAACCGGTCTCCAGCCACCAATCGATATCTTTGTCATCATCGGCGCCTCCAATATCCCCAAGTGGAACAGGCTTCCCATCCCTCATGCGCATCCAAAGGTCACCCTCAGTGCCTCGCGGGGCCTTGAATAGCTTCAATAGCTTGAGACGCAAGATGCGTAATGGGGCCGACGGCAACACACCTTCACTACTTTAGTCAAAGCTAGCACATTCGTCGATGGTGGTGGGCTAACTGCCGAGAGACTGGCCTTGATCTCTATGAGAAGGTGATCGAGCATCAGTGGTAGGATAGCACGGGGAGAGGTCATCGAACCGATGAGATGGTCCTTGAGCTTATCGTCCTTGCCTTTTTTCTCTGGTGTCATGTTCGGTGTTACCATGGACTGGCAGGCGTGACGAGAAAACGTGGGTTGAAGCGATCACCGCAATAGTGGTCAGATACCGCCGAAAACATCGTAATGCAGAGTGATGCCAAGCGCAAAAAAACACCGTCCGTCGAAGGACAAGCATTGTAAGGCTGACAGGCCGCTACGTCAATTTTAGACGTTTGACTCACCCTTGCACAGCTCAGTCCAACGAGGATGAGCTGCGGCGCGTGCGGCGTCTGACGGAAATAGTTCGTGCGCAGTACGTGAGAGGTAGAGAAGTTCCGCGTCAACGCGTTGACGTTGACTGATCTGAATAGAGTGCATTTAACAAGTGTCATTTAGCGATTTTGTGAAAATACGCGGAGGTCAGGAACCGGTGGAGCGACGTATGAGGGACGAAAGCTGTACGGACCGAAGTGCCATCTAGGAACCGGAGTCTGGGCAGACGGGCGATGACTATCTGCTGCCAGACTCGATCTACTTGTGGATCTACGGGAGTCCAAGCACCGGTCAAGAAGTGTCAACTCTGATACAGCTGACAGAGAAAAGGCGGTTAACGCCACGTTCCGTCCAAGCGCACCTTCCATTAAGGGCGTCCCGTTTCAGGGTGAGTGACTCCAGTTCAGGGCACCAAAGGTTCAACGAATCTACCGACGACCACTCGGAGATACGGGTCAAGGAAAGGGACAAGTGGGTCAGTTTCAACGGGACATAATGCCCGGTTGGAACGGATATAGATTCGTATGAGTTGGAGGAAAGGACAAGGCGGACAAGCCTGGCACACGACTCGGATCAACGAAGTGGACACAGTTTTAAGATGATTTGAGTACTTGTGGAAAGATACCAAGGCCTGACACGTTCGACCCAGTTAGAGAGCTGGTTGCTGTCGAGATTCAATGTGGTGATAACAAGCTCTGGGTGATTTTGGCATAAAGAAGACAAGTGTTGGAGACGGTTGTAGCCTGATTCCAGTCGCTGTAAGCGAGGCATCAAGCAAACGACACCCATGATGGCTTGCCAAGTCATGAGCGTGCCATTCAGCTGTAACTCTGTGAGATGAGAGAATGCATCTCTTCCCAGCTTTAAGTTGGACAGCGGTTGAAGTCGGTTGTTGCTAACGCCAAGACAATGAACGGTGCGTGTAAGCCGCATATACACGAGTACATACTTCAGGGAGAGACGTTCAAGGGAGGGCAATTCAACCACTATGAGTGCAACCCGCGTCCCAACTTGAAATAAGGCTGTATGAAAGGTCGACGCCCCGGACACCTTAAGTAAACGACGCGTGCATCAGAAAGAGAGCATTGAACTTGTACATTGAACTTGTATGGGACTGACTTGGGCATTTCTTGCGAATTTCTCCAGGAGGGCCGGCTTGCGAGACACCTTCCTTATCCAAACTGACCTCCTGGAGCCGCTCTAAATTGGAGAACTTTCCGCGGATCTTATCCAAGTTCACAGCTTCAACTTGAATGGCTCCATTCGAAGAACCGAGTACAACAGTTTCACGCGTGTCAGAACCATGGGGCTGTTCAACATATTTGTTGATCAGCGCGCAAAGAAAGGTCTGCCCGCGGATTTGCAAGGAAGAGAGGGGGCGAATAAATGATCCTGCCCCAGGTTCCCTGAAGATGCGATTATCCCGGAATGGCTGTAAGAGGAATGTTGTATGCAGCTCACAGACACGAGAAGTATCGCTTCCCATCCTTGATTCCATCATGTTTTCCTCGATTTCGGTCGTCCCATTCAACCCCGAGCCATAATCCGCTGGTCCCATCTACCTCTCCTACATATCGGATGGTCCCAATGTAGCCCGAGAGGACGAAGCGAGTGCCCACAGCCGGGAGGTCGCTCGTCCTGGCAGTGGGGTCATCCGTGGTGCTAGAGTGGGACATACTGGCGGCCCGGTAGGCCCGGTAGAGACGCTGGTCAAAGTTGGCCGTTCGGCGAGTGTTCGGCGAGCCGCGGTTCAAAACCTCTTTGTTTCAATTACGAGGTCAAAGTCTCAGGGCCCTGAGACTCACTGTCAAATCCAGGGGTTCAATTACGTAGCGTCATGCTCTTTCTCCCTGCTCGAATGTCCAGCCGCGTTCTCACAGCAGCCCGTCGGGCGGACGTCATCTCCAGACACCTCGCTTCCAAATCAATGCTCTCCGAGATTCAAGAAGTAGCCATAATCTCCTGTTTATTCCCGCGCATTTTCTGAATATAGGGGTTTTCTAGCCGCTTGTCAAATTCGAGGAAATCTTTGCACTCCGACGATTATCCTCAACAGACCACACAAACTCAATGCTCTCAATGAACCGATGCTTAACCTCCTGGCATCCCGAATCGAGGTGTGCACCGCACCACATTGGCTCATCTGATTCGAACATGACCAGCATCATTCGTACAGCAATGGGATAAAGCAGAGCTTTGCGGTGTTATAGTAGGCACTGGTGTTGGGAAAGCCTTCTGCGCCGGTGGTGATATTGCTTGTTCGTTGGCCGTTCTCCTTGGTTTGTATCCTCATTCACTGGTCTGTTCTCCAGGTGTTATTGAGAACGTGGTGAACGATACCACCCGTCCAGAAGCTGTCGAGTTCTTTCAGCGCGAGTATGAATCAATTACCCGTCATACGGATCTTCCCTGATTGTTGGCCAGATACGGGCTTGATTACTTCCTTGCTACCCTTTCGAAACCATACGTGGCCATTCTGGATGGGATAACTTGTCAGTGTGTTGTCTTTTTAAATTCACGTGTCTCAATTGACATGCCCCGTACGTAGTTGGTGGTGGTTTCGGTTTGGTAGCACCGGCGCCGTTCAGGGTAGCGACGGAGAAGTGTTCCATCTCAATGCCCGAGACAAAAATAGGATTTTTCCCAGATGTTGGTGCCTCATATTACCTCTCTCGTCTGGATGGCCAAATTGGGGACATATCTCGCTCTCACGGGGACTTCCTTGTCAGGTCGGGCTGCATTGTAAGCTGACCTTTGTCAATGCTCGAGGTTACTCACGACCGTGCCCAGTGAGCATGGCCTTGCGACCCACTACATCCATCTGCACGTGTGTCTATGCTACTAGGGAACTTGGCAGCTCTAGAAAAACCGACATATGCGCAAGTTAACGAACTTATTGAAGATCTATACTATGACAGACAGCCTACGGATCCAGTCGCACCACTTAGTGGTGCGATCCGCCTAGCATTGGACTCGGCATTTTCCCAGGAGACGATCGAAGGCATCATTTCCACGTTGCGGACCTTCATAACAGATGACGCGGGAGCCGATGTTGTGCAATGGGCGAAGGATACTCTCGCGATATTGGAAGAGCGCAGCCCAACCAGCCTCAAACTTACTCTTACATCCATTAGGAAGGGTAAACTACTTAATCTCCTTGACTGTCTCAAGATGGAACTCGGCATATCAGCTGCATTTTGCGTCAGTTTTATGGTTCATTCATTTCTATACGGCCAAATGACTATCTACTTTCTAGAATGGCGCTTCTCCAGATATTCATGCCGGAGTCACCTCTGTGCTCGTAGAAAAGAAACCCGGTCGCCCGGCCTGGTCACCGGCTTCTCTCGACCAAGTAGATGCGGCCAGTCTTGAGGCGTTTTTCAAAACAGGTGCAAACTCTCCGCAACTTGTGCTTCCGGAGAACCTGCATAAAAGCCATTCCGCCCCGTCATCCTTCTTGCGATACGGGTTACCGACTGAAGATGAGCTCCAGGCACTCGTTGAAGGCAGCCACGCATCTAGTGGTTCAGGGGCGCTTACCGTGCAGGAGCTCGTTACGAAGGCCGAAGGCCTTCGAGGGGGGAAACGCGGTGTAGCTGGGAAAGTACAAGAAGTAGTAAGCCGACGATGTGCCGTCGATCGAGACGGATATCTCCATTGGAAACAGTAGATCCGATCCCAACTGTATCACCCACCGTAATCGTGCTAGCGGCACGCACCTGGGAGAAACCTTGGCGCTTTAATTTGCTGGTGATGACACTGCTACGACAGTATCTGTGGTTTCGTACTACTGTAGTAGCCGTAGACCCCGAACAAGCCGCCATGTTCCCAGTCATCTGTGTAAGGAAATTTGTGACACGAATATGCACAACCTCGGTTCTGGCTATCAGAAGACAGCAAACTTTTTTTGCTAGCGTCATCGGCCGCACCTTTAGGCTGTGGCGATGGATGGAGCTTCAACTCTTCGAAATGTCAGTGCACGGCAGGCACGGCCCCTGTACGTCACCGACATTAGCTTGACAGTTGCAGCCTGAATGGTCGAAACGTGTGGGAGGTGAGAGGCGCCTTTCCAAAATTGATCTTTTGTTGTTCGTCCAAGTCCATTTAGCTCTCCCGAGCAAACTGTGTTGGATGTTGTTGTCATCCCTGAACAGACCCGGCAATGTCCGACAGGTCGGAAATTTTTTGCATCCACCAGGAGCCACAAACCTGTGCTTGAGGACTGATATAGATTCCGTCAGCCCTGCACTGCACCCCAAAGAC
>WTXE01000664.1:0-11969 GCA_022496225.1 Russula aff. rugulosa BPL654 | reverse complement strand
GACGCCAACCACATATTCAGAGTTGCGATCGCTGATGGAACAGACCAATATCTCGTCAAGCTAAGGCCTCCAGCCAAAACAGGAATTTCTCCTTGAAGAGTGTTTCAACTTTATCAAACAGATCCGTCTTGAAATCAGTGTGTTTCAAATGACCGCCCCAGAAACGACAGGCATATAACAGAGCGGGGAATGTGTTGATCAATGCGGGTGTTAAGGTCTTCGACGTCATCGTTGGCGAGATACGACGTTTCGAGTTTGCAATGTTGAATTTGAGGCCATCGAGGGGATCGAGTAGTAGATTGAGACAGGAATGGGCTAATTCATGGTGAGAATCACGGACACCGATATAAAAATCGCCGCTCTTGTCTTCATTTGTGAGGAAATCACGGAATGATGTATGGAGAGGAATGATGGGAAGGTTTTGTCGGATGAATTGACATTACTTAACAATGAGCCGAGACGACTGAGTATTCCAGTAACGGCGGCATCACTGTCCTCGTCGTAAGAGCCGTGGTCGCAGAGGATGAGTGAACGGATAGTGAGGGGTTCGATTGAAGAAATAAGTTGTCCAACAACAGAGCGGAAGAGATCCCGTGCTTCTCGTCCTTTGAAGTACCCTCCAGGACTTCTTTGTATAACTCGTCCAACAGGTCTTGTCCATGGCGATTTGTACTAGACTCCAGAAGATGTTTGATACACTTCTCTTACTATAACCAAGACGCGCGGAGGATCTAGGATGAGTTGACTGGCGACTGCTGCCCACTGAAACAATCCCTCTGCCTTTACTGCCACGCTTCGACGTAATGTCTGAACTCATTCGAAGGGAGTTTCTGCCGAAAAAAGGCGAGAATGTCCTGATGCGTCTCAGCAGCCAGCTCGGTATCATTCATGTATTTGATATTGATCGATTGCGCTTCGACGAGCGCAGACACAATGGCGTGCTCTGGTCTCGAAGTGATAACCACGCGGAAGTTCGATGGGAGTCTGATGAGATTTTTAGCGAGGAATACGTGTAAACCAATTCCACCGCTTGTGTCCCCACTCTCGTCGAGGCCATCGATTACGACAAGAATAGGACCGACGATGTGCAGGTCCTTAAGTGGTTCCAGGATCAGGGATTCGAACAGGGTGTTATAGTCACGAGCGCTAATTCGAAGGGCAGTGTTGTCCTTTACGACATTTCCGAGCGCTATTTTAAACGAAGGATAGCGGTCGGCGAGATCGCGAGCAAGAGTCGTAAACAGGTGATAAGCCTTCTGGACAGATTGTTCCCTCCGAAGAAAGATAAATGATGATGTAAGGCGGTGCATTTTGTCGAACAGTCGTGCGATCTCATGCGCGATCGATGACTTTCCTGTGCCTGCTTGTCCGAAAGAATGAGAGCACGTTCCGAGTCGGGGTTCGGGTCGTTCACCCATTTGATAATGAACTCCAGGAATGCCACGCGTGTTCCCGCCAGACAGCCCTTGTCGGGACTAAATCGCGAGTTGAATCCGTATGGAATTTCTCTGATTATTGCATTGAGTTCTACGACAACTATCAGATCGGTAACCCAGAAGCGGTCAAAAACTACCTACCGACGTCTGAAACTTGGCTTGACAGGTACTGAAGCTGAATCGATATTTTTGCCACGTCGTCCAGAATTTGGAACACAGTAATCTGCGTAGAGATAGTAGCCTGGTCCAAGAAGGCCTTTCGGCGTTCGACAAGGACGTCCGACAACTCTTTAATTTTTTTCTCTTGTCCGCCGCCTGTATTCTTTAATGTACGCTTCCCTGAAGATAGAATGTTCACAAAAGCTAATGAAGCAGATGAAGACGACGTACAGAATTGTGAGTCCTTCGCATAAGACCGGATAAAGTCGCAGCAACTACAAACATCTTGCAACATGAGTGTAAGAATTCGTGCCTGTTCAGATTCCGGCTTGATGGATTTTAAGGTGTCCTCATGATTTGCAAAATCAAATGCGTCATGCACGGCTTGGAGTAGGGCGTGGACATTGCCGTCACGTTGATACTGTTCGAGGAGTGTCTATCATCCAGACGAACATAGCATTAGCATCTCGTTCGGAGAATGACAGAAATGGACGTGCCTTGGGGATTGCTAAAAGTAAACCGTGCGCCATCTTTGCGAGTGGGGAAAGCTGAGTGTGGAAGTTAGCTCTGCCAAGGACATCAAAAGGAATTACGCTCACTTCCGCAATTGGGCCCAACGTATCCATCACCCACTTGATCCTCCCGACGGCCCCTTCCCACGTATTCGATCGCTCAATTGGGACAATCCGGTTCACGGCTTCATCGGCCCGATTGAGAGCAAGACAAGGATTCCCGGTACTAGTAGTGGGTGACATCTCTTCCCGGATTTGTGGTATAGTATTGCTAGTTTCGACGGGTTGGTGATGCGACAGGGGTAAAAAATGTTCGGGTGCGGGGAATTCAATGCGTCCCGGTATAGTAGCTTCGGCGGGAGGATCGTCATCTTCGGTTGATATACTTGGGGGTTTTTTGTACAGGTTCGGGGGTGTAATGTTAACGGTTATGTACAGTGTCACTGGCTGGGTCGACCGCGCAGCTCCCATATCGCCATTCCCGAGGGCACAAGGGATATCTGTACGCGAGATGTTCAGTTGATTTAACTAAAGGGAATTTACAACAAAACGAACCACTTTGAGAGGCTTGGGGTATCGGCATCTCATGGGTCCCTATAAGGATGTCGGGATGTGCAGACCGCTTCGCATAAAGACGAAGTGTGAGATGTGAAGACGGTCGTACAAGACTGAATAGAACATTTAGCCATAAAATTGGAGCGAAAATTGGAATACCTACAATGAATCCAGGCTCTGGTTCCACTTGGCCATCTGTCCATCAACCGGAACGTCTGTGGTCTTCGCCGTTTTCTCGGGGTTGGATACAGTAACGAAAAGGTTCCTCTTGAGGAAACGATATTTCTTGACAATTGGGACATTAACGGCGCGGAGGACTAAGCAAGGATTAAAAACTATCGAGGCATCAAGGAATTGAGATTTATTGATAAACACGAACCTGTCACCTCAATGCGTTGTTTGGTTAGTGTCCCGTACGATTCGGCGATTTGAGCACTGTCCGAGGATGGTTCTTGAGCAATATCACTACACAAAAGAAGGGATTGACACACCCTCGCGCTGCGCTTTGCGATGTCGAGGGACCTGGGCTGGAGTGACGGCCGAGGTTGCGATTAGAACTGTGATTAGTCAGCTGCCATCTACTACTAGTACAGTAGTACGCACGCATTCAGGAAGACTTGGTTATACTCAACATCTCGTTGAGTGGCCATTCTACTAGCTATGGAAGAGGTATTACTGGAGGAACTGGAGGAGAATGTTATGGGGATAAAGTGAGGGCTCGAGCGTTGAAAGTGGGTGAACACGTGGTACGTCGTTATCGTAATATCTAGATTCATTCCCCGACGCTGTGGGAGAAACATTCTCGGCATAAGTTATGATCGGGTCGTGCCGAGCGTAGTGCCAATAGCTGTATAAGCTTCACTTCCACTGGCGAATACAAACGCACGCTTCCTAGAAAGCTCCTCCTGTTGAGAAATGCGTGAGCCGGGCCAACAGGTCCCGCGGACCGGATCAGTGATCCGCGTCTCGGATGTCCGGTGATCTGAGGATCACATACGTAGATACAGTATATGTACGCGTTTCATGTATGATCAGAGACAATCTACAATATATTTCTCACTGATATGAGTATGATGGCCAGTCATATATTAGATGATGGCCAGCACATGATGTACACGGTCGTTACAGTATATAACTAGTGTACTTACAGAGCGATCTCTTCAGTCTGTTAGACACGACTGAAGTGAGTGCCCTTATCCTATCTTATCACGCTCCTTACGATACTTATCTTATCATGTTATTACTATAGCGCTATCTATCTAGGTACAGTGCTATCTAGGTACAGTGCTATCTAATACAGTCTGTTAGACACGACTGAACGCTATCTATCTAGCGGTTCCCATCTTATCTTTCAACACCTCCACCCAATCCCCGAAGAGTTCGTGGCATGCAATGACCAGCTCATTGAGAAGCCGCTGCTCTGCGTTGGAAGAGGAAACTCAAGCATGTGCGAAGCACCGCGGTTTGGATTGGACCCGGGATGATTGATGATCCACTGGTAGCCTTGGTCGATATCCGCTCCAACTGAACACGTGAAGACCCCATTCAAAAGACTCCCCCACACTCAACATCCTAGTGGTTTAGCGTCACACCAACCACTCGTACATAGAACGCCCACCGCCTTTTTGTCCGTAGTTACATACACGCGGAATACAAATTCAGAAAAAAGGGTATCTGGGCCAAGTGATGATGGGGTCTAAGACAGAACAGTAGTAAGCCGTTCGAGCTGAGCATAGTGTCAGACATTATACCTGGGTAAGGAAACGAATAGAAGTACGCACGTACTGTGGTCCCTCACAACGCCATGTTCCGCATTCTGGGGAGGAATCTACTTCAGGGGGCGTGCCTCGGTGGAAGTAACGGGGCGAAGTTTGGTACCTGCGGGAAGTGGGTCGACTCGGTGGTGAGAAGACCTACGAGAGAAACAGAGCAGCGATCAGCAAACTATTTCTGTACGAAGAGGAACTCGGGTCGGAGGCGGGGCAAGCGGAGGCGTGCGCCTTTTGGCTCAGACAAGCATCGCATCGTAGTTGTGCCACTTGTGCGTCTATCGCTATCCAAGATGACCTCTTGTCCCATCCTCATGGACTCCACAACGAAAATTGCCACTTACAGACTACTTATAGTATCACTATTGCCCTCAGCTCCCTCCAACGCATCATCGCCTCGCGCCGTCATCCTCTCTGCGATCCCGGTCATCATCCAAACAAAAACAACGAACGACGGCATTTCGCAAGGTGTCGAAGAACAGCTCAAGATCCTCCAGACTCTGCTCTCCCTCATCACCGACTTCCCCACCATTCACGGCAAACTATTCGGTTTGCATGAATCTACGGCGACACTGCACTAATTGGCCATATTCATCATCGACAAGGTCGTACAAGAACATCACCGCATGCTGCTCGCAAATGAGCTTGAATCGATAACTCTTCAGGACACGACGACACAAGTTCTCTGTCCCGCCTCCCACGTTTCTGTCTTCGAGGACTTCTGTCTGTTGGGTAGTACCGGAGAGCGTCCGCAATTACAACTCGAGTACCTCCTCAAAACCTTTGCTCTCGAGCTGATCGAAGGGCGACCAACTACCACCAGTTCTTCCGTAAGGTGTGTCTCTCCTCCCCTTTACTCATCCGAGACCTGTATGCGAGCAGTTTCCTCAAAGCACTCTCATGTTCATAGTATTCTAAACTCTTACCCATATTGCAACACCACCTCTTCCCTCCCCTTGCTCTTCAAAACGCCCTCCGAGTGCTCCGCTTTCCGCTTACCCTCCGCGGCACCTGTGTTTTCCTCCTGCTCAAGCGATTCTCCTCCGAGTTCGAGACGGAGGCCGAAGTCATCCTCACGCTACTCCTCGAACTCATTCATGACGAGACTGACGCCGATGAGCGTTGTCCTGGATGGATGAGGGTGCTCGCGATGGAGATTATGCGCAGGTAAGACTCCCCTCTATGCCTCATTTCTGACACACCGGCTTACTGATGACCACGCGATACGTATATGTACGTGCAGGGTTTGTAGCGATGCCGAGTTCATGCGTAGCGCCTAGCAGCGTTACGATGCCTTGGCAACCGACGGTGACACCAGCCCTTTTCCATCGCACGCCCGTTCACCCTCCTCATATCCACCCTCAAGCGCCTGGTCACCTCACGTCCTGCCCTGCTCCGCATCTCCTCACAGATGTACTGTGGGTGTACCTGCGAGTGACTCTCGATCGCACCTTCGTAGTCAACACAGCTCGGGCAGCGTCGCGGAGATGGTGGCGATGGCGACGGTGTCGAACGTCGTTAGGATGACTTATACTGAGGCTGGCCAGCGTGCAAACACTGCAATGAAGTGCAATGGTGCGTCTCCCCGATCAGTATTCTGCCGACAGGCTGCCAACTCTTTCCCCGTCGTCGTCTTCTTTCTGTTGGCATCAATCAGCTCGACAAGGCAGATGCACCACTCATCCCGCACGAGGACATATATCTCCGACGGCCTTGGCATAAATTCCTTTTTCAACGCCCCCGCGGTCTAAATAACCCCCGCGGGTTCAATCACACAGTGACAGGCCCACTTGACATACCACGCGGCCCAAAACGGCGGCAGACAGGGGCAGCAACTCAACTTTGGGCATTCTCGGTAGCCCAGAGTGCTCATCCGTTGCTGGAAAATCTGATTATTCTTGGTGATCATATCTTTCTGTTACTTCTTCACCATGGCATCTCCATAGCGGCAATCTATGTATTTCTCCACATAAATTTCCACCGCGAATGAGAAGTCGATTAGCGACAAATCACCTTTTCTTGCCGCTCGGTGCAAGGAGTGGGCTTGGAACGGAACGGACTTCGCGTCGGAGCGCCCACCGTCACGTGTTGTTGATGATTTCGTTTTCTTTTCTTTTCTCTTTTCTTTTCTCCTTTTCTTCTCGTTGTTCTTATCGCTTCGCGCTCGACACAATACGCCCTTCAAGCCGTGGCACAAGACACAACGTCGCGGCCACGCGGCAGCTGTACGCTCCCTTTTCATCCCATTTTAGACTTTCCTTTATGTAGCCACCTCCGAGGTCGCCGACACTAGACACACGCCCATGTATATAAGACGGCCCTTCTACTTGTCGAGGGCATCGATCTATCTATCCGATCATGGAATCAACACATCTAATCCTATCGTTTTGACTTTCTATCCTCTCATCACTCGTTAGCGTGCCTTTCAGTTCTCGGTGATCGTCCAGTGGAACCGCCGTCTACACGATCTCGGACGGGAACCCTCTCGTTTTCCCTTCACACACACTCTTCCCCTATTTGGACGACTCTTCCACACTCGCAGCACCCATCATATCTATATCGGACAAAATGAAAAACACGACAGGTGACGGAACGGACTTCTGCGTGCCCGCGCCCTTGATCATTTTTTTCTTCTCTTTTTCTTCTCCTCGCAGTATCTCGCGTCCTCTTTATCTCCTCATCCTCGACACAAGACACCCTTCAAGATGCGACACAAGACGAAATTGATACGCATCGAAATCACAGCCTTTTCTGCCCTCACCGCCTCTCTCCTTCACCCCTCTCGTCTCGTGCCCTCGGGCAATGCTTATCGGACACGCGGCAGCCGTACGCTCACTCCTTTACCTCATTTTTGGTTTCCCTTTATATACTTACACCGCTTCTATTTGTTCCCCATCACCCGAAAATCCCAAGTCGCCGTTACTATACGAAACTTAGCAAAGTACTAAAGTAACACGCATGTATTTGAGGCCTCCTACTCGTTGAGGAGAGCATTACTATCGCGTCAATCAAGAGTTTTCTTCCTTTCCTTTACCCACCATTGTGCCTCTGTAATCGTCCGCGGAACAGCTGTCCGCGTGATCACGGCCGATCTCTCTCGCGTCTGCCTTTCTAAGCGGACTTTTTCCTTGCCCCTTGTTTCTCTCTCACACACTTCTCTGCTTGGACGACGTCTTACCCTCGCAGCCACCATCACAGTTTCACAGGAATTAAAATTTTCCTGGACTACTGAATATGATATATACATCCCACCACTACAGTTTCTTGACCGTGAAACAAACAAAAAGTTGAGAGAAACTTAGTAGCTCTGCAGCTTCGAGACCCATCCTCCTGCACCTCAAGGTCCGGAATTTTTGTATGCCCATAAAGCAGATCGGCGCTGAGCCAATCATTACCCTCCTGCGAAGTAAATGGGGGCAGAAGCAGCAGGAGCCTTGTGGCGGAGATGGATATTTGTGGATGTCGAGGGAAGAATTTGTACACCGGCCAGCGAGAGGGTCATTTGGTGTACCACGACACCGAGGCCGAGGCCCAAGTGGACAACGCACTCAAAGCGGTGCCATGACTAGCGATATGAAAGACAGAGAGTGCGCGGACTGTAGTACTTGCGCCATCTTGAAGTGTGTCATTCCTGGCCGCTGTCCTGAGACCAGGAGGGGAGTGGACGAAGCTATAGTGGAGGAGACTACTGTCCCGTTACGACCATCTCTTCATGGGTTGTGACGTGTGACCATTTCCAATGCCATATCAACTCTTCATCATTAGGAAATTTGTGTGACAGGCCTCAGATCTCTTCAAAGATCTGGGCAAATTTCAAATTTGACCAGTGACTGAACTTGTTAAGTGGGGGTGTGAAGTGTTGTAAGTGGTCGCGCAGGTCCCTGCGGACTACTGTACTCCAAAGGGGTCCCCATCTAGGTTAGGGACATGTCTTCCCCACGCCAATAAGGCCGCGCATTGGTGCAGCGGTGCCGGAAGCGGAAACAAGAGGCTACACTGAGCCGAAGAAAATGTGAACGCGGCCTGTCTTGCACGCTCGTGCGCGTCTTGAAACTCTGGAAATATTGCCGCACTAGACCATCTGATGCGCCTCTGAAATTGCTAAGGGCGCGGACGCGTGCAGCACACTCAGGAAGACAAAAGAGAGCTACTGAGCTCTGAGCTGACTGGGACTGAGACAGGAAGGAGGGAAAAGGCTCTCTGTTGTCATGTAGTGTAGTGACAGGAACTATGTACTAAGGTGACAGATCTAGAAACTGTAGTGAGGGGAGAGGAGGAACTGAAACACTGCAATGTCTAGGAATTGTGCAGCTGTTTGGGCACAGGGAAAGCGCCGGAAGAGCGGCCCAGGAGCGTGGGAAAGCAAGTAAACTTTATATTTTTAAAAAAAAAAAAAAAATCCATTTTAGGAAATTTTGAGGAAAATTCTGTCACAGTCTTCACAAATACTTGTGACCTGTGACAACAGCTATATCTCTTCACTTCACACGGATTTGTGACGTGTGACCGAAGAGATGGTCGTAACGGGACAGTATACCCATTTCGTGCAAGAATCAGTTTTAGAGAGACAATTTGGCCTGAGAACGATTTGGCCGGTGTGAGGGAGGACGCGATTAAGGACGGCGCTGAAAAAGTGCGCACACGTCACGTGATATCACAGCATTGCATTGCCGCGCCGCGCTTTCAAGTTATGCGGAGTGGCGGGAGCATATCCATATCAACTAGTTTGCGCCGGACGATAGACGCGATTGGATTTACAGTATGGCGTTGTTCGTCCGTCATGGGCTTTGCTTTGCTATCTCGCATTCTGCGGGTTGACTGATTGACAGCCCGTGTCGCAGGATAAGGCACATCACACGTCTTGCCGACTTGTTTGTTGAACGCCTATACCAGAAAAGTGCCACAGGTGCTGCTAACAAGCATCGGGGGTGTAGCAAGGGGGTGCTGCGAGAAAAGGACCCCGTCAGAAGAGAATAAGCTCATGATGGACAAACATCGAACGTTGACCGGCTGACCCATCATCCGAGCGTTACACCTTTCCTATTCCCTCCCCGCACCACGAAGAGCTCTTACCGAACCGCTCATAGCCGACACCCTCTAAGAGAGACCTGTCCGTGTGTGGCCACCACAGCCCCAGGGCGAGGCACGAGACGGACAAGACGGGTGCGGAGAGACGTGAAGGAAAAGGGAGAGAAGACGGCGAGGGCGTCGCGGGCAGTAGTTCAACGAGATCGATACTGAAATATGAGGGGGAAAGGGTGAGACGAGAGAGGCCGAGGAGGCGTTCGCAACGGCAAGGTTAAGCATAAGGAAGCGAGGAGACAATGACGAAGGTTGATGAGAGCGAGACTCACGCGAAGAATTACGAATAAAGACGTACTGAGAATTAAAACCGGTGCCCTCGTTGACACGCAGGAAGGCTGCTTCGATACAAGCTGTGTGCCTACGAGTGGAGTGAGTCCGAACGTGTTACGAGAAGGGGAGGCGGCGGTGGTGTTGACGGAAATACCGAAAAGGAGTGGGTGAGCACATTATCTCCGTGCAGAACGTGGAGAAAACTGCAAGGAGAACTTGTTAGCGTGTTGTAAGAGACCGAGAATAAATGCTGGGGAGGTGCGTAGTGCAGCCTACTGTTGCCAAGTAGGACGGCTAGGCCAACGAACGTTTCTTGAAGGCAAGGGAGAAGAGAACAAAATGGATGGAAAAATACAGTAGCAAGTCGAACGAGTCATTTCATGAACTGTTTCTTCTCGGACGGTGGAGGTGGCTTTGCCCAGTACTGTATGGGTTCCGCATTCCGGGGAGGAATCCGCCTTGGTCGGAGCAGCGTGCCGAAGTTTGGTACCTGCGGGGAAGTGCGTCGACTCGGTGGAGAGAAAGGCTACAAGAGAAACAGAGCAGGGATCAGCAAACTATCTTTGTGCGGAGTGATTGAAGAGGGAACTCGGTTGGAGGCGGGCAAGCGGAGGCGTCACAGGCGTGCGCCTTTTGGCTCAGACAAGCATCGCATCGCGGTCGTAGCAATTGTGTCCCTCTTGCCCCGTCTTCATCGACAGCGCAACAAAAATTGCCAATGTTCTCGCCATTGCCCTCAGCTCCCTCCAACAGCTCCCTCCAACACCTCATCGCCTCGTGCCATCTTCCTCTCTACGATCCTGCCATCATCCAAATAATGAACGACGGCATTTCGCAAGGTGTCGACATACAGCTCAAGATCCTCCAGACTCTCCTCTTCGTCATCACCAACTTCCCCACCATTAACGGTAGACAACTCGCAAACGTACGTGCTTTCGTTATGTACTCCCTCTTCTCTTCCTCGACGGATGGCCCTCCTTCTGCATTTCAGGTTGCATAAATCCAGGACGGCTTTAGTGTCATCCACGGTGACTGCGACACCGCGCCAATTGGTCATGTTCGTCGTCGACAAGGTCGTACAAGATCACCGCCTGCTCCTCGCAAATGAGCTTGAATCCATAACGCTTCCGGACATGATGACACAGGCGTTCCGTCGCCGCCTGCGACGCGTCGCTATCTTCGAGGACCTCTGTCTGTGGTAACGGAGAGCGTCCGCAATTTCTACAACTAGAGTACCTAACCTTTGCTCTCGAGCTGATCGAGAGCGTACTCACGAACTACCACCAGTGTGTCTCTCTTCCCCTTTACCCATATGAGTCCCGTATGCTTGCAGTTGTCCTCAAGCCACTCTCATATTCACAGCAATCCTGAGCTCTTATCCGTATTGCAACACCTCTCGGCCACCTCTTCCCTCCCCTTACTCCTCAAAACGCTGTCCGAGCGATCCGCCTTCCCGCTTGCCCTCCGCGGCACCTGAACTGTCATCCTCCTGCTCAAGCAACTGTCCTCCAAGCTCAAGACGAGGCAGGCCGAAACTATCCTCACGCTACTCATCAAACTCATTCATGACGAGACTGACACCGGTGAGCCTAGGTGGATGAGGGTGCTCGCGATGGAGATCATGTGCGGGTAAGGTTCCCTCTATCACATCTGGCACACTGACTTATTGGTGATCACGTGATACGTATATATACGCGCAGGCTTTGTAGCGATCTTTGTAGCGATGCCGAGTTCATGCGCAGCGTCTGGCAGCGTTTCGATGCCTTGGCAACCGACAGCGACACCAGGAGCGCTTCCAGCGCACGCGCCGTCGTCGCGCCTTCACCCTCTTCATATCCACCTGCCCTCAAGCACCTGGTCACCTCACGTCCTGCCCTGTTCCGCGTCTCCGCACAGATGTACAGTATGGGTGTACCTTCGAGCGACTCTCAATCGCACTCGTAGCCACCACAGCTCGGGCAGCGTCGCGGAGATGGTGGTGACGGCTGTCAGCACGACGGTGTCGAACGTCGTTGGGATGGCTGACACTGAGGCTGGCCTGAGCGTGCAAACTGCAGCGATGAAAGTGCAATGGTGCGTCTCCCCGATCAACGTTCTGTTGACAGGCTGACAATTCCTCGTCGTCACCTTCTGTTTGTTAGCGTCGATCAGCTCGACAAGGCAGACGCGTCGCTCATCCCGGA
>WTXE01000663.1:0-12010 GCA_022496225.1 Russula aff. rugulosa BPL654 | reverse complement strand
GTAATCATTTATAATGATTCCTTTTTTTTATTACGAAGAAACATGCAGTGCTGGCACCGTGACAGCTGACAGCCATGGCACTACAGCGATCTCTAAATCTCACTATATATAACTCGACTGGCAAGATAATTGAGCGAAAATTTGGCATTTCCTAATAGCTAGGTGAAGGTCGTCACTCTCGCGTGGCCGCTTTCGTGCCCTGCTTTCTTTTGCATTCCTAGTTTTTACCCTCGTGCGTTTTCGTTCAATCTGGTACGGAGAAGTACATTTAGGGCCTACTGTACTGCCAATTGCACGAGGTGTTGTCAAAAGTAAGCCAACATCTCTCCCCCGCCACCAGTTTCTCACTCCCGTTTTCTTTCTTTGAGTGCAGTCGCGAGCCATGATGCATGATGTCCCGACATTTTTTTAAATCCCCCAGAATCATCCAGCATACTCTCCAAAACCGTATTCAGGACGATGCCGTCCTCGCTATGCGCCTTCGAAGCGAAACCTTCTCGATCTCCCATGGCCCAAGGTCACCGTCGTGGGGGGCTGGGCCGCTGGGCTGGGCCATCGTTAAGACTTGAGACTGTTGCTGGGAAGAAGATCGATTCAGATTCGGAAACTCCCGGACGGCAAGGATAGTATACACAGTAACATGCCGTTCCTTCTCCATTTCATGTTGCAGCCTGAACACCCAAAAGCTCCGCTAGCCACATGAGCTCCCATCAAGTGGAGCGAAAGAGTTGTCTTTCTTCCCATCCCCAAAGATTCCCAGGAGGGAAGCGCCCTACATCCTTCTAGTTCTAGTTCCGTATTCCGGATGAAAGACCATCTTCTCGGGCAACCCTCAAGTAACACAACACATCCCACCATCATCCTACGATCGAGGTCGTTGGAGGCCGGTGTTCAGGACAAGTTGCGGACGAAGTGAGATGTAATTCTTGGCCGTTTGGGGGAAGGAAAGTTGCACGGTTCTGAGTCCGCATTAGTGGTGTGGTGAGCTCTTTTCATCATTAGCTTCCCAAAACTGATACCATGCTAAACAACAACTTTTGAAATACGCGATCCAGGGGTGCTCGACACCTTCGCCAAATGTTGACGCAAGCGGACTTGGTCATTTCTTCTACGCACCTGCTTTGCAAGTAATTAGTTCATCGCTCGTGGACCTCGACGGGGTATTCTTTTTTATTATGTTTGCGTCGCTGCCTGTTCCCAGGTGCCAGTGGAGATTCGTGTCGCCTGCTTCCGACTTACTATTCGACAGTTCTTATCTGTAACTATACGACACTCGATGGTATGGTATCCCAAATAGTATCCTTACCTTGTTGCTATGCTGCTTTGACATCAAACTATGTAATAGATAGTTATCAACGATGGGGTTGTTGAGTTTAGGAGAACGGGGTGACCACTGTACGATGTTGCGTGCACAATTCGAAGCCCTGTGATAACTTGTTGTATTGACGCTTCGGGATCCAGTGTTCGTGAGACAAACGGCAGATTACCTTAAGCTTGCTGCTAGCGCCATTTATATTGTAGTTGGCGTAACACGAACACTAAACCGGGTCACTCGAAAAGTGAAGAATCACATAATCATGAAAGCATTTCTTATACTTCAACTGTGGCCTAAGGTCAAAGATCCTAGTGGAAAGACGGCGGAGATGGATGAGGGCAAACACAATGCTGAATAGGGTAAAACGTGGGGTAACTGAACAGGGCCAGGAAGACAATATAAGGATGGTACCGTGTAGAATTTTGGATATCACGTAGACAAGCATCGGACGAAATCGGATAAAGGTACGACAATGTGGGCTCATTCCTCTACTTCCTGAACTTCCTCCTCATACTCGCCTTCTTCCTCCGCGCTGCAAAGATATATGAATCACGCTCTACGCAAAATGGATCAAACAAGACTTACGTCGCATCCTGGTATTGCTGGTACTCGGCAACTAGATCCTGCATGTTTGACTCCGCCTCCGTGAACTGTCATACAGGTGTCAACGACGTCAAAAGAAATTACACCGGTCATTAGCGCACCTCCATCTCGTCCATACCTCTCCTGGGTGTACCAGTGCAAGAACGCCTTCCTCTTGAACATGGCTGTAAATTGCCTCGCTCACACGGCGGAACAATTCTTGAATAGCTGTTGAGTTTCCGAGGAAAGTAACAGCCATCTTGAGACCACGTGTGGAATGTCACACTGGGCCGTAGCACGTTGTTCGGGATCCATTCGACAAAGTACGCGGAATTCTTATTTTGCACATTCTGCATTTGCTCTTCAACTTCCTTCATTGAGACCTTGCCACGGAAAACGGCCGCAACTGTGAGGTACCGGCCATGACGAGGATCGCAAGCAGCCATCATGTTCTTGGCGTCGAACATTTGCTGAGTAAGTTCAGGTACTTGGACTGCACGGTACTGTTGACTGCCGCGCGCCGTAAGGGGGGCGAAGCCAGTCAGGAAGAAGTGAAGACGGGGGAAGGGCACTGCAACACCAATGAGCTCCGAGTCACCTATAGAAAGGACAGCACAAACCCATGTTGACCGCGAGTTTCCGGAGATCAGAGTTAGCTGACCAGGGAAGCGCAAACAGGTCGTGATACCAGACATTACAACCGAAACAAAGGTGGTTAAGATCACCATATGTCGGAGTGGCAAGCTTTAAGGTGCGGAAGTGGATATCGTAAAGTGCTCGTTGTCAATACAGAATGTTTCGTCAGAGTTCTCCACGAGTTGGTGAACGGAAAGCGTAGCGTTATAAGGCTTCACATAGCTGCTATTGAGAAAATGCCAAACTGGGAAATAAAATTACCCACCTCAACGACCGTATCGGAACCTTGGGACTAGGAACAACGGAATATGTGCACATCATCCGATCGGGTACTCCTCGCGAATTTTCGAAATGAGGAGGGTACCCATACCGGCACCAGTACCACCTCCAAGGGAGTGAGTGATTTGGAACCTAAACACCGCATCAGTATGGGAACCAACACGTGACTCCGAAGACGCGACGCGTCTCAGCTTACCTTGAAGTGCATCTGTACCCTCGGCCTCCTTCCGAACGACATCAAGGACGGCGTCGACGAGTTCGGCACCTTCCGTGTAATCTATAGGTACGTGTCAAAAAAACGAGTTCGAGAAGCGGACGAATGCCACTAAGAAATTGTTCACTTACGGCCCTTCGCCCAGTTGTTACCGCTCCGCTCTGGCCAAACACAAAGTTATCCGGGCGGAAAAGCCCACCCAGAGGACCCGAGCGAACGGCATCCATAGTTCCAGGCTCGAGATCAACCAAGATCGCCCGAGGACATACTTGTTAGCGCCAATTTCGTTATAATAGACCGAAATTCGTTCTAGCTGAAGGTCATTGTTGCCTTTGTAAAGGCCGTCGCGTTCGATCCCATGCTCATCCGAAACCACCTCCCAGAATTTGACACCTAGGAAATGGAAACGACGGTGGAGATGAGCGGTGTTAAGAAATCGAAACTGTCAAGAGAACCACCGTACCGATTTGGTTACCGCACTAATATAACCCACGTGGAGTAGTTTTTTTTTCAGACTTTTTAGAGGGATGATGAACAACAAGTTGAGAAAAGTACGCACTTGGCCAGTTTGGAGGTGAACGATTTCGCGCATTCTACGGGAGGGTAGTTCAGTAAAGCATGATAGCAACGCGAAATGATACGATTTAAGAGGGACATGGTTCAAATAGGCGCGCTAACTTGGGGACACGACCATGCGAAAAGAAGAAATAATAAAAAGAATAAAGAAACGAGACGTACTTGATGAGATTGGGAGAGAATGGGCAAGGGGGAGACCGAAGAGGTTAGAGGGAGGAAGTCAGAGGCAAGGGGGAATCGACAAAAACGCACGGGCGACACAGTTCGGGTCAAGGGCTTATTTTGAGCGGAGTCCGAATCCCCCGCCAAACTCTTGCCACACACCTTTTTTTTGCCGACCTACTGTACTGGCTAGCCTTGCTTTCGTTCAAGCCGTGCGTGTTGTACGTCTAAATACACGGGGGCGAACCCTTTTGGAACTCGTGCAACGAAGTCCAGAACCAATTGATTCGTGACCGTGGGCCCGGTTCCTGATCTCCCTTGCTGCATGACACGGGCGTTATCAGGCCTGACGAGCATTAAGTTATGATGTATGTCATCTGAATCGTGAGCACGTAACATGGCCTAGCAGGGCCACATAGGTGCGTGCGCCGCAAGTAAGGACTCGGACGCTGTAAAGCAAAGTACGATATATTACAAAATATCCAGAACACCGAGAAATAACCTCCATGCCTGCTTTGTCACTGAGCCTTTATGTTGAATGTGAAGTAAACAAAGAGAAGATCAGTTGCCCAGATACATAATGCCACTGTCCGAGAAAGTACAACAACAACATAATATAGTATGTAAAAGAAATCAACCCCCCCCCCCCCCAGTCTACTGTATACTCACTTTAGCCGATCGTAATAGCTCTGATGTTAATCACTGCTATCAGCTAGTTCAGGGTTCTTAATAAGCGTCATCATCGTCTCGTCCCTGGTCGGCCTGGTCGGCTGCGCTGGCGGTTCTCCAGCAAATGCGAAGGATGTCTCGTCCAGAATGATTGCACCGGTACGACGGTCGAGACAGAAGCGGAACGATTGGAGCGCATGGGCAAGCCGCCGCCTGATTATCGTACGGCAACAGTAACTCGCCAAAGCCGGAATGCGCCGTCAGTGCCAGCTTGAAGCAATAGTGCCGGGGGGATGTGCGAGATAAACGTCACGTCGTTGTTTGAAATGCATGAAATGGAGGACGAGGACCACGCTGGATATTCCCACGCAAAGCGCGGAGAGAAAATGGGCGGTGATAGGTCTGGACATACGTCAGGCCAGGTTAGGGGGGGAACGTGCGTAAGTAGAAGGGAAACAACGTACTCGACGAAGAGGCGTGGGGAAAGTTGTGTGAGTACGGCATTGACTGTCCTATTGTCTGGTATAAAGTAGTTCGATTTCGTCGCGAGAGAGAGATGCTGGGTCTATTGCAGTCTGACGTCAGGGTGATGCCGTCTAGGAAGAAGAGTCGTGACGCACGTAGATCCGTTGGGTATACCCAAAAAAGCCGGTCGGGTTTTGGAAAACTGCTGTTGATCCACCAGGTGCTTGCTGTGCCTGGCGAAAGATGGCATTGGGAATGCCAGTCTTAATAGTATTCGCGCGCGATTGATATGAAGTCAGGAGAAGCGTTAAAGATGAGTCTATTCAGAATTTGATATTGAGATAAGCAAAGAGAAGGAATAAGGAAACGTGCCCATTGTACGGAATACTGTTCAAGGGGGCCCAGAGACGTTGTTCGCCTTCGGGTAGTTGTCAATTATTGAGACATTGTAGAGGGAATTATTGTTGAGAAACGCGTTGGCGGTCACGTCGAAAAGCTGTATGCGCGGTTGACAGAAAACGCCAGCCGAATTGTTCGGGCTCTGTTGCAAAAACCAGAAGAAAACCTAGACAGTCCAGGATGAATCTCTCATGTTTGCACTCTAACCTACTGGAGAAGGATCGACGCACGGGTTGGAAGGCCACATTTGTCGAAGTTGAGCCACAACTAGGCACATTCACCACCCCGTACAAGTCTGAAGAATCGCTAAGATTTAAGGTCAATTGCATAGAACAGCCGTCAATCGAAGTCGCAGAGAGGATAGAGGTATTGGTCAAATTGGATGACGGGTCACCGAGAGTTGATTCGGAAGTGCACAATTTACATTGGTTTGAATGCCAGTGGTGTTAACTCCCATGGTACCGTTCAGATAAGAATTAGTGGGAACTGCGATTAGAACAGTCAAACAGGAATGACAGCTCATCGAAAGCAATTCTTACCACAAACTCAGCAATTGCCCACGCCACCGTGTATGAACGAAGGGTCCCCGATATTGTTGAAGACTAAAACACTGATAAGCACGAAGCGAAACTGGCTTACTCACACACGTACCAGCAGCCTCTGCGAACTTGTGGAGAACGTATGTCAGAGTCAGTGGTAACCACAAGAGTACAATTTACTCACACCAGCAGATGAGACGAACGCGGTCAAGTCGTTGATCTCCGGAGAGAGCCCAATGGCTCTGATACTTTGAGCGGTGGAAGCTATGCACTCAAATTAGGATAGTCCAAAGATATTGTCGTAAGTAGTTACGGGACGCGGTCGGTAAACTGCTTGACAGAGAATATGGACCCTGCCAGTGGCTGAAATAGCAGTGCAGTCATGGCGGTGGCACTTGACACAAGGATGAATCGATGCTTAAACCTCATCGCATTGTATAAGACAACTGGTCGACTAAAATCAGAGGTCCATCAGTGGGAACTCTGGAAACTCTAGTCGGAATCCATTCACCTATCCAAAGCCTACGTTGGCAATCAGTGACAGAAAAACGGACGAGGGTTTGACCAACTTACATAGTCGATTAGGAGGGTCTCGTTTGCTGGAGCATTTCCTTTTGACAGAAGGAGATACGGCTGCGGGTTACTAATCGTAAGACGCGAGGCGCTCTGAAACGTAGGATTTTGCGCACATTCCATATCCGAATAGCGAAGTCGAAAGCTTGACCATGAGCGCAAGCGGAACAAAGAGCAGGGCGGGAAAGAATGACTTGGATCGTACGAATTATCAGCGACGCCCGAGTAGCAGGTTTAAACGCTCACAGTTAAGAACTCTATCGACGCGAAGGAAAAAACATTTTTCTGGGGACGTGGAAGCCTTGCGTAGTAGATTGGATCAGCACAAGGCCATGAATCGAAGAGGCTAGGGGACACACCATCCTTCGATACTGCTGCTGCAATCTCTAGGCCAATCCCAACCGTACCAAGGAGCAGAGAACCAGGGTTACCATATAGAAGCGCAATGTGAGCACCTCCTGCAGAAAGATGGGTGAATCAGCACCCCATCATCCAACCGGAAAAAAAGAGGACAACGTACATAAGTTGGATGTCGTTTGGACACACTTCCAGGTGTAGGTAAAATGGGAACTGCATTGCGAATGCTGAGGAGCGGTGTCGTGCCGGGTCTGCTGCCAAGTCACGGAGGGCGATGGGCGACTGTATTGTCGGGATCCTAACATCGTCATATTGTGGGGATGTCATGGTAGGGTCGTCGTGGTAGGATTCAAGACCAGCTTCGTCTCGGGGGTCCCCGAGGGCAGACATGGCAGGCAGATAATGTGACGGGAAAAGACGGGAAGACGGCTGAAGCGCCGAAAATGGCCAACCGCGAGGCAGTTGTGAGGCAGTGTCGCGTGCGCCCGTAGTAACCGCGGGCAGCGCGCGGCTCCAGTGGCGAGCTAGTAACCGATGAGTAAGCGTGTCGTCAATTCAACACCTCCTCAACAACCTTGAGCCGACCAATGCTGGGCGAGCGCATCGACTTAAGGTCGAACATGATGAAGGTGGACATTGTTTCGTGTTTCAGTCGCACGTTGTTTTCCTCACGCTCACTAATCCTACTGTAGACAGCTTCCGCTCACTAATCTTACACAACCTGAGCATGTCCGAGTCAGCAATATGCTCAAAGCGAACCAATGTTCTTACCTCACCTGCCGCCCAATGATGGCCTCGTGGCACAGGCCACAGAGGCGTAAATTATAAACATATTATAAATTCTTCTCATACATTCCCAGACGATGCGCAACGCCGCAGCGCCCACCGGTGACAGCCGGCGGCGGTGACGAGGCGATTCTGCCAATTTCCCCGCGGGGATATACTGTACAGTACGTTTCTGATAGAAGATACAGTACGTATGTTGGCGAAAGGTGAACATTCTTGCGATTACAGTATCGATATCACCGTCTTATGAGAGTCTTTATTGCGAAGTTGCGGGTTGAATTTAACCACTGGCCCGCGGGCCATATGTATAGTACAACGCGAAAGCGATGAACGTACTGTGTTGTGGCCCCAACTAATCTCACCGATTCTTCTTCATGCATTTTGCATACTGAGACCCCATCAGCACGCCATCCACATCTGATGTCGATTCTTCGACGGCGCAAGGAATGTACTCAAACTAGCGCCAGTAGGTCACCGACATTGCAGGACTGAGCTGACACCGCATCTGACACCCGATCTCAACGATGGTCAATCGAAGAAGATCATGTTTTTGGTGAGACACAAATGCACGATCAATCTTTCCATCAACGAGTCAAGTCAACGACTGATCATTTTTTGTCCTGGACGTAAACCTCGCACCTGCACGTAACAACCTCCTCGCAATCAGGGCAAGGTACACCAGCCATTCCATGGGGCACGATTCAGTGTCAGGGGTCACCGGTCACCGACTTGGTTCAAGTTCGATGGCGCAGTCTGAGGGTATGAGACATGGAGACATGGAGATCTCCCACTCACCAATCTCAGGTTCGGACTGTATTTCCGTTTTGGATCTACATCTCTCTATAAGTTACTGTAACAATAGCTTTTCGTGTAATCAAATTCGTAGAGACATAAGAGTCTTATCCGTTGATCGTTGGACATGTTTGGTGAGTATAACTCTTGACACGCCACGCCTGATGCCAAAGCCAGGGTTAGTAAGCTCACTGCTACAGTAGTAGTGTGTATACAGATATCAACGGTATTTCCTTTCTGTCTAATTTGGTCCTGAGATTTTGCCCCTCTATTCGATCTTCCCGCACTCAGTGCGGAAGCAAAGAACATCGCCATAATCACCGTGCTTCACGGTCATCATCGAGGGCTGGAGTACTCTGTGATCGATCCTCTGAGACCGGATCGGTAGTTGACTTGGAAGTAGCCTTTTTGGCCAGCTACCAGGGAAAATGAACATGAGTCGCGTTGAGATGAAGGTGAGGAGGATGGTACCGATGTGTAGATAGCTGAGGTCATGATAATGATCGCCCCTACGATCGAGAGCGGGGTAGGCGTCGTACGGAAAACGATGAACTCAAGCACAGCTGCGAATACAACCTAAAACAGTTGAGATGTTTTCACGTGAAACAAATACGTAGAAGGCATACAGAGGTATACATAGCGAGGCTGCCACGTGAAGCTGTCTCTCTTTGAAACCCCATGGCCAGAAGAGTCTTTCACGATCCAGGATACGAAGATCAGGTTAGACACTCTATGAAAGGATTAAGAGCGTACCTGCGCAATCAGGCCGAATATGCCGATGAAAAACATCAAGAGAACCCACAGCCCGCGTGTTGGGATCACAGGGTGAACCTTGAATACGATCATGCTGGTATGAGTGCCAAGTGGCTATCAGAAACGAAGCAAGCAAAGGTGCGTTCCGCACCATATCGTGGAAATCAATACACATTGCGAAGCGAAGAAAGAGAGTACATGAAGTGCATGCGCTCGCTTTCCAATCGCACGTAGGAGTGTGTCTGTGAGAACAGGATAACGAGGGAGACTAAGCGCGGCTATCGGACTCACAGCTACCAGTCCCTCCGAGGACACCAATCAGAGCTGCCCTATGAAACGATGAGTACAGTATCTGCGAGACGAACAGAGGCCTCCTAACGTTACAGAGAACATTCTTTGCCCCGATGTAACGACCTCAGATGGGTTCTCCAGCGGGGCACCGAAAAGGACCTGAGGCCTGGCAATCAAGATAACTCCACAAAAACTGCATACTGAATCACGTAAATGGAGATCAAGGTCAAATATTTCATGAAATGCTTACTCCCTGCCACGACTTCCTTAAGCGAGAGGGACTCTTTAAGGAATATTACCCCTGAGAAGCCCGTAAGAATTGGCGCGAGGAACTTCAACACGACCGCATCGGACAGGGATAGGTATTGCAGTGAGAAATACATCCCGGAGAGGGCGGTAAACCTGCGATGATAAATGAGGGGTAACACTCCCAAGAGCTAAACTGGTATTCTACCCTGTATAGCCTCGGAACAATAGCAAAGGCCGGACACCTTTTGGACCAAGAAATGGGTCTGGAATTTTCCGCCAATACCTGATGAAGTAACGTTTAGTAACGAGACTCCGCCTAGGGTTAACAAGCAAGGCGTACATGTATGCGACGCAACATACGTATGTCACAGCCTGGTCAAACTTTCATATGGAAGAGTGCGGGAAAGAGGTTGATGTACTTACCATCCGAACCCATATCAACTTTACATTTCAAAGGTCATCAGCTTGGAGTATCAATCACCACCAGAATATCACGCACCTCTAAAACCGGTACACGCTCCGACTCATCCAGACTGTTAAGCCACTTGACGCATAGATTTGACGCAGCAAAGAAGAACTGCGACGACGCGACGAACAACAACCCGGTGTTTTTGTCCAGGAATGAGGAAATAGCCGATTGGCCCCGCTCAGTGAGGCTCCGCTGAGATACGTGTACGCGCCTATCATCTGGTAGCAGTGCTGATGTTTCATTCGGTACCGTGACACCGGCAAACAAGGCCTCCTCGGTATCCTTGAGGCTGGGAGAAGAAAGCGGTGTAGGCGTTTCTCGGGTATTGGTATAACTCGTGGCGACCATGATGATGGTGGGGGAAGTTTACAACAAATCTTATTACGTGTGAGAGGGCCGATGACTCGAAGTATTGGAGCACACGGCGACAGATCTACATACAAGGAAAAACGAGTGGATCACAGTTCCGTCAGCACCAGCCTTAGGGCCGTGACTTCAGCTTTGGGTAATTTTGGTAAGATTTCGAGTAACAGGTTGCCTCCGTACTGCCTCCGTACTGCCTCCGTGCACTGTACTGTACAGTAAATTCCGACACATTCGTCCATGTAAATGCATCACGGCATATCACCAAATCTTTTGAATATCCGACTACGTAAAAGCCCAATCGAGCAGGGGTGGGCAGACCTTCACTGAGGCTCATCTAAACTGTTGATCCATTTGACACAAACATACATCGCGGACATGAAAAACTGAGAGGCAACGATAAGAGACAAGCCGGCATCCCTATCGGGAAGGTGGACACAGAATGCCACCGTTCAGAGTGACCCCATCGAAGTACGCGGTCGCGGTCGGTTCCGAGTACAGTAGTGGTAGGGACTCGTCCGGATTAACCAGACCCCCTACTGGCAGGAAACTCAGGACCAGAGGATGGAGGACCACACGCTTCTGCGGTATAGGTAGAATGCATGATGGTGACGATGGCAAAATAAGGCAAAGTGTCGTATCACCCATGGGAGACTGCTGTGAGAAGATTGGGGGAAACTGCGGCCTGGGGGTCAATGCGGCCTCTTTCGAACCATGTCAGTAAATGTTGCCCTTATTCTGGATTGGTGCACATATATAACGGGCCTAGATGTCATAGCCTGATTAAACTTTGAGCTACAAGAGTGCGAGAAAGACGTCGAGAAAGAGTTGCTCACCCGAACCCGTGCTGTACTATTCGACTTTGAAACTGTGGTCGTTGACTGAATGTCAGCCCAAGGTCTCAATTGCCCTTGAGGATCACATATCCGGGCCTTAGAATCGGTAACATGATCATCCAAGCTGTTACTAAAGTGTCAGGTCACTTACGCAAACATTACTGTAGGAGACTCGAATGGCAACCTTCCCAGTGACAGCTCAGAGCGCCTTCGCAGCGGGCAGCGGGGAAGTTAGTACAGAACAGGCACGAGCCCTGATTACAGCAGTCGTTACGTTACGTTTCACCCCCGAAGAACTCCTGTGCGGAGCTGCACCAAACTGTCGAGCACGCTTTCCTTGATTGTCCAAACCACGAAACTGCGAGACGCAAACACCTCAACGCGCGCGACAAGGTCCAGTCCTTACTCCTTATTAGACCAGCTCTTCGAAAAGCAGCTGCTCTACAGTACGTCGAAACCTTACAGTAAGATTCCTGGAGGAAGCGCGAAGCCCCGCAGTTTGGATTGGGACCCGGGATGATTCGCTGTAAATCTCGTTTGTTACTTAGTCGATATCGGTTCCGACGCGTGAGCTGCCCGCCACGCCGTTCACTAAACCTGACATGGTAACGTTTGGTAACGATACACCGCCTACATAGGGTAACAAGTACTGTAAGGCGTACATGTACGCAACGCAACAGACATATGTCACATAAACTTTCAGCT
>WTXE01000662.1:0-12021 GCA_022496225.1 Russula aff. rugulosa BPL654 | reverse complement strand
GGCGCCCACCCTTTACTGCTCTAAGCAATGGCGTGTTGCGGTTTGTCCGGGGCATTCACATCGGCACCGTGTCGAGCAATAACCGAGCTACATTTACGTGCCCGAATTCGCGGCCGATATAGTGGGGTCCAGTCTTCGTTATCGTGGGCGCAGATGTCGGCCTTATGCTGGAGTAATAACCGGGAGACCTCGACGTGTCCATACGGCCGCACCAGCAATGGAGTCCACCCATTATGGTCCGGAAATTTGAATTTGCACCGCGACTTAGCACCAATGAACAATTCAAGACGTCCAGAGCTTGATGCACCATCACAGTAGGGTAGATTATCAAGCCCTGGACATCTAAGTCGGCGCCGCGCTCGTAGAGTACCTGTGCTATATTGAGGTGTTCGCCCCTCAGTGCAGCCCCCAGTGGTGACACGAAGTAACCGCCAGGGTGTGCACTTGTTGGGATGTTTGATAATGAGTTGTTCTGCTATATCATGGAACCCGCAGAGCGTTGCATAGTATAATGGATTTGCCGACTTTGATCTGGTATACGGTCAAAGCAAAGTAATAAAGAAACGAATATAGAAGGGGCTCGGTGTCGATGTCGTGGACCTCGAGCCAAGCAGCAAAATATGGTTTATCAGCGTCAAACAGATCTTCCATCCCTTCTCGTATGTGGGACGACACATTCTCAAATCGAGCATGGGAGACCCAATGTTCAGCCGCATATCGAGCCAGAGGAATTTCTCCTGACCTTGTCTTCATCCACAACTTCACCCAACCGCAACAGTACGGCCAGGCAGGCCTCAGCAAGGACCGTGTGTGCCGGTTCAAGGAGAATGTGAAAAGCCGAGACGTCTGCATTGAGCAGGCAATCCGTGACGACGTAAGGAACTCCTTGACGGAGAAGTGTGAAAATTGTACAATTTCAGACCCTTCTTCGTCCACGACCGAGATTAAACTCGAGCACGTGGACAAAACGGCTTCTTGTTGATCTTCCCATCGCCAATCTGTGTTCAATTTTGACCTTTCTCCACGGAGGCCGTCCCGAAGTCGAAGCGAGGACCTCCGCGAGCTCCGCAACACGTAGAGGACGAACCGCTACGTGAGGCACTGCAGGAGACGACGAGCGTGATCCCGGTTCGCCTCATGAATGTCCCTTAGAATCCGCTCGTATGTCTCGTCCAGAGTCTTGGGTAATTCTTTAAGCATATGTCGTACTCTCGGTGCTAAGCAGTGTCGCAGCGCTTCTAGTTGGCAGAACGCCCATCGAAACCTGCTCCGAGTCATAATATCACGAACTATCGCAGCTTAAAAGGAAATGTCCTTACATGCCATCCGCCCTTCAGAGAGTGTCTCGATCACTAATTTCTTATCTTCATCTCGCCATCGACCCATTTTCAGATCTGACTGAACCACAGACGTCACATAGTCGATAATATCCTGCTTCTGTCCAGTTTGCTCGTGAAGGGATACTCGGAGAGATGTCAAAGGTTCGAGAGCACGTCGGATATCATCTCCGGGCGACTCGTAACACATAGATGAAGATTTGGGACGGAAGTTCGACGAGTGCCTTCAACAGGTCGATGACTTGTTCCCGTGGAGAAGGCAATCCAGATGTGTCAGGGCATTCATCGAGGGCGTCGATGATAAGGTAAACGGGTTGTTGATCTGGGAGTGTGACCATATCCTCAGGCATTGTATCAATTCATCTTCACTGGGCTTGTGCGCGCCGCTTTCGTGTTTAAGATAAAGGCGTTGAGTATGTCACAATGACGATGTGACTGATCGGAAAGCTGAGTAATGAGAGAAGGGAGCAGGTCACGACGGTTTTGCTTGTTGATGTCCCTAAAATCAAAGTAAAAATACGCCACGCAGGCCAATCGATTGTCGCGTAGAGCAATGATGTCTTGAATTATCGTAGAGCTAATCCGGAGGTGAGTAATTCAAGGTTGGCAGTGTTTGATAGCGACGAACCAGAGTACGCTCTTCCCGGAGCCCGCTGCAAGAGGTGGGTATCAGTGGCCATAGACTCTGGAAAGGTCAGGAGAACGTACGCTTTCCGTGGAGCCACAAAAGTGAGCCATTGGATTTCCATTCGGTGAAGATGCTTCCTTGGAAAAACCATTCGGCTGTTTGCTTGCGATGAGCACCGCAGGCAATGTTATGGTTAATAGAGGGATCCGGTGGAGAGAGCCATTTGTGAAGGTCTGTCGTAATTGATTCCCTGTAAGGATGTTTTAGCCTGGATACCAATGTCAATGCAGAAAGAAAATGACAAACTCTTCACTTGGTCCATGTCGTCTGCGACTTGTTGTATGACTAGCCTTGTCTCCTTTCCCTCTGGGCAGAACAGAATTGAATATACTCGGTTATTGACTGATCAGAGACGGTTGCGCACCATCAATGACCACGGCGACCTTGTCGTCTATGGCCTTTACACAGTCGTCGACGCCAGCCACTCTTTCGCCCATGTTGGCCACTCTTTCGTCAACGCCGGCCACCTTATTGTCGACATCGAGTACCTATCCTCGACACGCCCTACTTTATTATCGACAGTATGCGTGGCCTCCAAAACTTGTGCAGTTACCATCCGGACCTCTTCATTCGTCAGCTTGTCCAGCCTCTTCAGCGCATCTTCAATATCAGTCTTTCCGATCAGCTTCTTCAGAATTTTTCTGACAAATTTCTTAATCAACAGCGGCCCAGTTGTACAACAATTACTTACTCGTACGGCCTTGCTTCATCTCCTTCGTAGCGATACCAAGGATAGAAAGCACCTCCACCATAATCTTCACAATAATATCTATCATTTCGGGTGGCGGTGACACCCGAGTGTAGATTTCAAGACGTTGGAAGAAATTTTCCATCCGGTCGAAGATGTCGATGAGAGTGTCCTGGCTTGCACGAACATCCATAGCAGCCTGCAAGAGATGTTACGATGGCCCACGAGAAGGCATTATGAAGGATACGGACTGAGAGAAGCACTCCAACTCCTGCGAAGATCACTTTTGCGGGAGAGAAAACCTGGAAAGTGAATATGAACGAGTGGATCTCCGACGGGTTCATTCTCTGAGGCTTACCAGACTAACACCCTCTCCAAGAGTTTCCGAAAAGGCCAGCAAGACTCTCACGGTTGGATCGAGCCATCGTGTCAGCCTATCATCGTCTCTTTGGAGTCCCTGGACTTGCTGATGAATGAGGGTGAGAACTGCACTGGAAAGTTACAGTTTGGAGCTGGACGACAAGCGGATGGGCAAGAGATCGTTCTTGGTACGCATTTTGTAGGCCTCCAAAGAATTGTTGAAAATTAACTGGAAATTATTGGAGGCCGAGGAGGTCGAGGAGGTCGAGGGGATTGCGTGAGACATGAGGCATGAGGGAGCGAAGAGGACTCGTATGGTAGTTTTCGCAAGTGATGGGGGTAAGAGGGTTAGGGTAGAGAGTTCACTAAGTTAGGCGCACAAGCACAGCCATGAGAATGGCGGATAAGCGCACACGATAACAATTCAAGGTGAGAGACATGAACTGCGAGGGCGAGGGTGGGCTGCTTGAGAAAGACTTGATGTCAGTGAAACGGTGGCTCAGTCGATATCCCGGTTCGAACCATTCCCAGGCCAACTCCAATCCCGATCAAACTAAACAGCTTTGGTTATCGTTCCGCCATTGCAAGGTTAAACCGGGTATGATTGCACTGCGAGGCTAGTGATTATGACTCTATTTGTCTAATAAAGATTACAGTGCGGTGTACAGTATATACAGTTTGCGTAAACTACTTGGAGCTTTCTAGCTCGGCTGAGAAACGGGAAGGGAGTCTGCCAGCCGCACGGGTGGGCGGGAGAACTCTGTAGTACTGCAGGCTCCTGATGTGACCAGACTGCGCCTACAAGTGTGAAAAGTCTGATATAGTATGGGGCGTCACTAGCGTCACTGGTGGGTTGCAGTGATCACCTTGGTGCCCTGGTTTTATGACACAGTTTAGTTGCGAGTCGGCGGTGACCGGTGAAGAGCCGGGTCAACGTCGGCTCTGGATAGGTTTGCGAGAGTTCTATGTGAGTGGTGGGAGTGAAAAATGCGAAACAAGCGAGCTCAGGAGCTGGACGAGGAGGAACAGGCAGAGACGAGTGGCTCCCCAGCCATGCGCGCACACATACTTACCAAACACACACAAGCACATACTTCGCACACTCATCGAACTTGTCATGCTAAGACTGTTTGCTGCCCTTTCGCTGTTTCACATTGATCTGGTACTGTAATTGGATCCGCAAACCAATGAAACTGTGGCATCACAAATGGTATACTTTGCTGAGTTTGTTCAATGTTCATTGTCCAGAAAAAATCAGCCAAGTTGCCAAGTACAGCAGCCCACCGCGAGAGTCGAACTCTTAGCATTACTGTAAGAGCCTTCTACGCGAGCCCGCCTCCGAAGAGACCATCTTCTTGCAAGAATTTGCGATGCAGAAGGACGCCGTTGGAGCTTGCGCTTTCCCGCGAACGGGCTGCCCCGAGGACATGGTCCACATGCTCGAAGAGCCCGAGAAACTCGCAGTCAAACTGGGCCAGGCGCTGTCGAAGATAGTGGTGACGTGCTCGGCTAAATCTTTATCGATAAAGCGAATGGAACGACAAACTGCAGCTGTCAATTCATCGGAGTGGGCTACGTCCTCCTCCTGTCGTAGGTGATGAGATCTATGAGAGCTCGGTGAGGTATGACGCGGGTATGGGACTTTCCTTTGCCAAGTCGAAGAACCGCATCGTCGATTTTGAACGTGGTACTGAAGAGCCCGGCACCAGACCCTCCAAGTCGCCGTCAGTCACACCACCCCAGCCCGAAATCCTTAAAGTAAGTAGCGCTGCACATCAACAACAACAGCATCAAACGCCACCTTCTGCTTCAGATCATGCATCGCACACGAAGACGGAAGACGGCGCGGCGACGACAATAGGCCCAAGTGTTACAGGTACAGATGCGAGCGCCCCCCAACGTCAACACCCTACACCAGCAAATTCGACACCCTCATCGTCCTCATCAGACCTGCCATCATATCGGAGCGAACAACGTCCTCCCGCGGATACGTCGCTCTCCGTCTCGGTATCAACGCCGGCGCCCCCGACTCAGGCGCAAACTGAGGCATCCATTCCGTCGTCCGCCCGTTCGCTCAGCCTCGGACCCCCCGTTGTACTCGTCGTACTCCTGTATTCGACCAGTCACCGATGGTGGCGGTAGTAGTACCATGAAACGCCCCACGAGCGAGGTGGTACCGCTAGCGCCTCTGGACTTGGAGGTCACGGCAGGAGTGGTGGAGCAGCGTAGGATGCCGCGCCTGCCTTCTGCGCGCGACCTGTTGAGAAAGCTAACTTGATTTGATTCTGATGTACCTCTAGTTTAACTCCAAAATACTGTATACCTTCGTTGATATATTTGTTCCTGTCTCAAGAGATAAATCGACTCGGCACGAAGCCAAAGGAGGGCTCGTCGGTATACCTTTTACCATTGTAGGTGGCTACTCTAAATGATGTCATTTGGTATTATTGGGCGCATGGCGTTCGAAGCTGAAGGTAGTCAAGGAAAAGCATTCACCAGGTGAAAAGAATCTGTGACGAGTTTTTAAATCAAGAAACAGAATCTTCTGAGATACTGGACTGATGCGCGCGCTCGAACGGAGACTGATACCGTTAGTCTCGAAACCAGACGTTTGGACAAATTGAGTCGGAGTCATGTCGGAGTGAGAAAAACTGATACGAGGATTTGTCTAAACGTCTGGTCACGTTGTTCTGTGCTTTGCTCTAGAGTTACCACGAATTCACATGGACCTCCTTTCACCAAACGTCTTCCCTCTGAGAAATCTCCTAGACCATCGATTCATTGAAACGGTCCCTTGCTAGTTATCGCATTATCCGCTTCAGAGGTACTCTTCGGTTGTTTCGGACCTATCTACATCTCTTTCATGGGTTTTCTCCACGAGTCTTCATGCTACTGAGTTGCCTCCAAACTTACTTGAGCGTCTTCCACTAGCGTCTTTCACAAATCTCCCTTCTCCGAGCAAGCTCCCTACGCCATCGATTTAGTAAGTCCAAAGCGTTTTTGGGTCTATCGTTTTGGGGTTGTCGCGTTGTCTGCTTGCTTCTCTTTCTCATTCAATTTAGCTCCATCTCTTCTACGAATTCCATCTGCTCATCCGAGCAACTTCCTCTAGACAATCGATAAAAGAAAGTTCAAGGGGTCGTTTTGGGGTCCTCTGGACGATCGATATAGCAAATTCAAGGGGTGGTTTTGCCGAACTCACTTAATCTCTTTCACGAACCTCTTTCTCCGAACCTCCTCCTAGCCATAGATTAGCTCGTTAAAATTGCGGAGAGAATCAAGCAAAGCGGCGACAAGTGTTCCAGGTGACCAACCTAGACGGACAACTAGAACGACCAGCACCAAGAACGCCCCTTAAAGAACCTCGAGTATAAAGGTATGTGTCGTCGCTTGCTCTGTTCTGCAGCCAAGTTCTCTACCTTGTCTACCTTGCTCTTTGCTCTGTTTTCCACCGACTTGTCAAAGTTCAAGTGCGTCTCGTCGTCCCTTCGCCGTTTCTCTTTTTTCTACACTCCTCATCCATCCTGACTATTTTTTTATTTTTCTCCCCCAGTGTCTAACACGACCACCGAGACCTTCTTCGCTATGTCTGCCAACGAGGACCGTGCGCCCCGTCTCCACATCACCTTGACCTCCCCACCCCCGAACCCTGCTCCAAATGGCCCCTCGTCCCTTCCGTCGACGAAGCCAAGCTTAGATACTACGGCATTCCCTCTATGCCCCGCTTCATCTCTCGTTCCAGTTTCGACTCCTGGGTTGTGCCGACGGGCATGGAGGCATACCTTCAGCCAAGGGAGTTACGTCCTGTCGGCCAACACCGTCTCTGCGACATCTGGGAGGGTGGGCTCCAGTCGCCGTGGAGGACTACTTGAAGCAGCAGAGCGTAGTGTATAGAGCGTCGACCCAGTCCGCCTTTGGGTTGTTGGGAAGATGCTGCTCCCGTTATCATCTGGGTTGGAGTCGAGCCTGGCTCCCTCTCTCACGCGGTGGCGTTGATGTCGCTGTAGGCCTCAGATGCATTCTTCTCGCAAACGCTATCGAAGATGTCCACGTCGAGATACGTGAATCCGTGGTCACTGCCTCGCAAGATGTACGAGCCTGTCCCCAGCTCCGACCCCACGTCCAGGTCCGAGAGCCCTTCTCCACTGCCCTCGGTATCACCATCTGCGCCGAAGACACCCACACATCAGGGAACTGCCACACTTTTCTTCACTGTTTCTTCCAAGCCGGGCAAGCTCTTCCTTCTCGCAGCCAGACACGTTCTTTTCGTGTCGATGAAGACAACGCTCATTATGTCTATCACGACTCCGCACCTCGCAAGAATGTTCTGCTTTTGGGTACAAACGGCTTTCAGGCTCGTACCCAGGACATCGAGAAGAAGATCGGGGGCGCCCAGCTTATTCTTCAGCAGTTGGAGCGTCGGCTGGCGCTTGCTGACAAGATAAAGAGCGAGGCCGCTGCTGAGAGGGAAAGGAACGCGGTCAACAGCGAGATAGCCGAGCAGAAAGAAGCGATCACTGAGCTCGAGCAGTTCCTGGCCGACGTCAAGAGAGACTGGACAGACCCGAAGAATCGTATTATCGGTCATGTCGTTCTTTCCCCCCCTCTCGCTCTCAGCGTCGGCGAGGGTCGCTTCACTCAGGATTTTGCAGTCATCGAGGTCGACACCACCAAAATCGACGCGAGCAACTTCATCGGCAACGCTATCGACCTTGGGACCGAGTACTCTGTCGAGACCCTCACCGCCTGGATGCACCCTCACATCGCCAATCAACCTTCCTTCGAGTTCCCTGGTGACCGGATTCTCGAGTTCCACGGCACCCTTACCATCGACCAGATGCATAGCCCCGACCCCAAGAACGTCGACAGCAGGGGCGAACCACCATCATGGTTCTCAAGCGCGGCGCCACCACCGGGCTCACGGTTGGATGTCTCAACAACATCCGTTCGATCCTTCCAAGCCCTTCAAGGCCTTAGCGGGTGAATACTCGATGGAGGTTGCCGTGTTGCCGCGTACCTCCAAATCAGGCGCATTCTCCGACGGTGGTGACTCCGGCGCGGCTGTGGTCAACGGCAAGGGTGCCGTTGCCGGCATGCTTACTGGTGGTGGCGGTGAAGTATTCGACTGCTCGTATGTGTCCCCCATCAGCTTCCTCCTCGATTGCTTGAAGAAGTACGGATACTATGCTAACATCTTCCCCGTCGCTGCCAATGTTTTTGCTTAAACGCCATTTTGTTTCGAGATCCCAACGCCCCACTCCGTCCTTCTGTCTTAACGCTCTATGCCTTTTTCTTAGCGTTCTGTCATCCCGCGTTCTCCAGACCCTTTTCTTCTTCTATGCCCTCGATTTTTGTTGACTCTTCATTCTCTCTCTTCCCGCGGACTCATCGTCGGTTAGACTAGGTACCAGATACTTACTTCGTACGGTACTCAGGCTCATGCTGGACGTGATGTGGGCTTCTTCCATGTATCAGCGCCGGCGCCCCCGACTCGGGCGCAAACTGAGGCATCTATTCCGTCGTCCGCCCGTTCGCTCAGCCTCGGACCCCCCGTTGTACTCGCCGTACTCCTCTAATCGACCAGTCACCGATGGTGGCGGTAGTAGTACCATGAATCGCCCCACGAGCGAGGTGGTACCGCCAGCGCCTCTGGACTTGGAGGTCACGGCAGGAGTGGTGGAGCAGCGTAGGATGCCGAGCCAGCCTTCTGCGCGCGATCTGTTGAGAAAGCTAACTTATGATGTACCTCTAGTTTAGCTCCAAAATACTGTATACCTTCGTTGATATATTTGTTCCTGTCTCAAGAGATAAATCGACTCGGCACGAAGCCAAAGGAGGGTTCGTCGGGATACCTTTTACCATTGTAGGTGGCTACTAAATGATGTCGTTTGGTATTATTGGGCACATGGCGTTCAAAGCTGAAGGTAGTCAAGGAAAAGGTCAAAATATCCGCCCAAAGCAGATTCTTTCAGCAGGTGGAAAGAATCTGTGACGGGTTTTTAATTCAAGAAACAGAATCTTCTGAGATACTGGACTGATGCACGCGCTCGAATGGAGACTGATACCGTGACAATGGCTACACCCCTTCCAATGTTTTAATATTAGGGTTCCTACTACGCTTGGGTATCCCGGTAAATACTTGAGTCAACGATAATACAATATTATATCGTTTGGAGCCATGGTCCGACAGCAACTTTGCGATATCGTCATATCCTCTCTTCGATGCAACCTGAAATGCGGTCCTGCCACCGTTGTCCTCCGCATCTATATCCGCACCGCGTTCAAGCAATAATTGAGCTATATTAACGTGGTCCCACAGCGAGGCCATATGTAGTGGAGTCCGGCCTCTGTCATCGTGGGCGCAGATGTCGGCATTGTACTCGAGTAATAGCCGCGAGCCCTCGATGTGTCCAAAACAGGCCGCCCAATGCAATGGAGTCCACTCATTTTTGTCCCGGACATTTGAATTTGCACCGCGACTGAGCAGCCAATGAACAATTTCAACATGTCCAGAGCTTGATGCACCATCCAGTAGGGTACGTTCTCCATGGCCCAGGACATCTACGTCGGCACTGCGCTCGTAGAGTACTTGTGCTATCTTGAGCTCCCCACTTAGTGCAGCACCCAGTGGCGACATGACACGGCGAAGTGGCGAGTCGCCGAGTCGGCGGTGACCGGTGGAGAGCTGAGCCAACGTCATCTCTGAATAGGTTTGCGAGAGATCTGTGGGAGTGGTGGGAGGCGAAAAGGTGCAACAAGCGAGCGAAGGAGCGGAAGGGGACGATGGCCACGTGCTCTCCACGCATATATGCCAAACACACACAAATACCCATTAATGACCCCCAACCTGACGATACGGTTTCACCCATCGTCAACTTGCACACTCATCGGACTCGTCATACTAAGATTTTTTTCTGTTTTACATTGATCCGGTACGGTAATTGGATCCACAATCCAATGAACCGTGGCATGGCATACTTTGCTGAGTTTGTTCATTGAGTTGAAGGTCGCCAAGTAGCCACTGCGGCCTTCAGTTACTGTAAGAGCCTAGGTATGCGTGTGCGCATCCGAAGACATTATCTTCGTGCAGGAGATTTACGATTCGGAAGGTCGCCGCTGGAGCTTGTCCCGAGGACATGGTCCACATGTTCATGTTCGAAGAGCTCGAGAAACTGGCAGTCGGACTGGGCCAGGCGCTGCCGAAGATAATGGCGATGTGCTCGTCTGAATCTTTATCGATGAAGTGAATGGAGCGTCTCCGCTGCAGCTGTCAATTCGTCGGAGTGGCTACGCTCTCCTGCCATAGGTGATGAGAGCTCGGTTGGTTATGACGCGGGTAGTACGGGACTTTCCTTGGCCAAGGAGAAGAACCGCATCATCGATCCTTGAGAGTGGTCACGGTATCGAAGAGCCGGCACCAGACCTCCAAAGTCGCCGCCACCACCCCAGCCCGAAATCCTTAAAGCGAGTAGCGCTGCACAGCAACAACACAGCATCAAACGCCACCTTCTTGTTGCTTCAGATCATGCGTCGCACACCAAGACGGAAGACGGCGCAGCGACGTCAATCGGTCCAAGTGATACAGGTACAGATGCGAGCGCCCCCAACCTCAACACCCTACACCAGCAAGTTCGACACCCTCATCGTCCCCATCACAGCAGCATCATCAGATCGGGGTGAGATCTTCCTCCGCGGATACGCCGCGCTCCGTCTCGGTATCAGCGCCGGCGCCCCCGACCGGGCGCAAACTGAGGCATCTATTCGTCGTCCTCCCGTTCGCTCGGCGTCGACCCTCCGTTGTACCCGTCTACTCCTCTATGCGCCAGCTACCGATGGTGGCGGTAGTAGTACCACGAAACGCCCGCGAGCGAGGTGGTACCACAGCGCCACGGGAGGTCACAGTAATGGTGGCGGAGCAGCGTAGGATGCCACGTCTTCCTTCTGCGCGCGATCTGCTGAGAAAGCTGACTTGATTGTGATATACCTCAAGCTTTAGCTCCAAGATTGGATATGCCCTTGTTGATATATTTGTTCCTGTCTCCAAGTGATAAATCGACTTGGCACAAAGCCAGAGGAAGACTCATTGGGATCCTTTTTACAATTCAAGTCGTAGGTAGCTAGTAGTAGATGATGTCGTTTCATAATATTGAGCACACGGCGTTCGAAGCTGAAATGAAAACGTTAAAATATCCGTTCAAAACATATTTTATTTACAGCATTCACCAGGGTGAAAGGAATCTCTGGCGGCTTGTAAAGCCAAAACATAAAAGATACTGCATAGATGCGTGCGTCCGAACGGTGACCGATACATATAATGGACTCTGAAGACGTACTGACATCCCTTCTAATATTTTAAAATTAGGTTCCTACTATGCCAGGGTATAACGGGAATACTAGAGTCAACAATAGTACGATATATCATTTGGAGCCATGGCCCGACAGCAACTTCGCGATTTCGTGATATCCTCCCTTCGATGCAACCTGAAATGCGGTCCTGCCCTCGTCGTCCTCTGCATCTATATTCGCACCAGCTCAACAAGCATGCGGGCGACATCGAGGTGATTATTCTTTACTGCGCGAAGCAATGGCGTGTTGCGGCTGTTGTCCCGGGCATTCACATCGGCGCCGTGTTCGAGCAAAACTGAGCTGCTTTAACGCCGGTCATATTCCGGCCACATGTAATGGAGTCCGACTATGTCATCGTGGGCGCAGATGTCGGCCTTATGCTGGAGTAATAACGGGAGACCTCGACGTGTCCATGACGGGCCGCACAATGCAATGGAGTCCACCATTCTGTCCGGACATTTGAATTTGCACCGCGACTGAGCAGCCAATGAACAATTTCAACATGTCCAGAGCTTGATGCACCATCCAGTAGGGTACGTTTCCATAGCCCTGGACATCTACGTCGGCACCGCGCTCGTAGAGTACTGTGCTATCTTGAGGTG
>WTXE01000661.1:0-12048 GCA_022496225.1 Russula aff. rugulosa BPL654 | reverse complement strand
TTCCGTTCGGATTGTTCCCTCCGCGAAAAGATAAACGACAACGTAAGGAGGTTCATTTTGTCGAATAGTCGTGCGATCTCATGCGCGATAGATGACTTTCCCGTGCCTGCTTGTCCGAAAAGAACGAGACCACGTTCGGATTCGGGGTTCGGGTCGTTCACCCAATCGATAATGAAGTCCAGGAATGCCACGCGTGTTCCCACAGACAGCCCTTGTTGGAACTAAATCGCGAGTTGTCTGCGCGTGGGATTTCTCTGATTTTTGCATCGATTTCTATGACAACCATCAGATCTGTAACCCCCCAAAGGCATCAAAGACTATTTACCGGCGCGTAAGTGTTGGCTTGACAGGTCCTGAAGCTGAGCTGATATGTCTGAAGCTGAGTCGATAGGTCCTGAAGCCGAGTCGATATATTTGCCACGCCGTCCAGAGTTTTGAATGCAGTAATCTGCGTAGAGATGGTAGCCTGGTCCAAGAACGCCTTTCGGCGCCCGACAAGGCGATCGGACAACTCCTTGATTTTTTTGTCCGCTCCGCCGCCTATGTTCTTTAATGTACGCTTCCCTGAAAATTGCATGTTTGAAAAACCAATGAAGCAGACGAAGACGACGTACAGAATTGCGGGTACTTCAGATACGATTGGATAAACTCGCAGCAATTACCAACATCCTGCAGCATGCCAGTTAGAATTCGTGCCTGTTCGGATTTTGGTTTGATGGATTTTATTAATAAAGTGTCCTCATGACGTGTAAAATCAAACGCGTGATGAATGGCTCGGAGCAGGGTTTGGACATGGTCGTCACGTTGATACTGCTCCAGGAGCGTCTACGTCCAGACGAATATAGTATGAGCGCCTCGTTCGGAAAATGACACAAATGGACGTGCCTTGGGGATTGCTGAAAGTAAACTGTGCGCTATCTTTGCGAGTGCGAAATGCTGAATGTGGAAGTTAGCCCAGCCAAGGTCATCAAAAGGGGATAACGCGCACTTCCGCAATTGGGCCCAACGTATCCATCACCCACTTGATCCTCCTAACAGCCATTTCGCACGTATCCGATCGGTCAATCTGCTTCATGGCTTCATCTGTCTCATCGAGAGCAGAACGAAGATCCTTGGTACTAGCAGGTGACACCTCTTTCCTACTCTGCGGCATAGTAATCCCAGTTCGACCGGTTGGTGATGCGACAGGGGTAAACGATGTTCGGGGGAGGGGGGTTGAATGCGTCCTGGTATAGGAGCTTCTTCGGCGGGAGAACTGTCATCTGCGGTTGGTATACTTGGCGGGCTGTTGTACAGGGTCGGAGGTGTAATATCGATGGTTATATAAAGTGTGACCGGCTGCGTCTCCCGCGCAGCTTCCGCGACGTCGTTCTCGAGGGCACAGGGATATCTGCACGCGAGATGTTCAATTGATTGAGCGAAAGGGAATTCTCAACAAAACGAACCACTTTGAGAGGCTGGGGGTATCGACACTCATGGCTCCCTATAAGGATGTCGGGATGCGTCGACCGCTCTGCATAAAGACGAAGGGTGAGATGTGGACACGGTTGTACAAGACTGAAAGGAAATTTTAGGCATAAAATTGAAGGGAAAGAGGGAAGACCTACAATGGACCCAGTTTCTGGTTCCACTTCGCCATCTGTCCCTCAACCCGAACGCCTGCGGTCTTCGCCGTTGTTTCAGGGTTGGATACAATGACGAAGACCTTCCTCTTGAGGAAACAATATTTCTTGATAGTTGGAATATCAACGGCTCGAAGAACTAAAAAGAAAAGGTTAAAAACTATCGATGCATCGAAGAATTGAAATTTATTGATAAACACCTGTCACCTCAACGTGTTGCTCGGACTCGGATTGTCTTCCGTGCGATTCGGCGATTTGAACACTGTTCGAGGATGGTTCTTGAGCAAAATGACTACACAAAGGAAGGGACCGACGCACCCTCGTCCTGCGCTTTGCGATGTCGAGGGGCCTGGGCTGGAGCAATGGGTCACTATTACAAGAGTCATAGTCACAGGCTATCAGTAATACCCACGCATTCAGGAACATTTTTGTATTCTGCACATCTCGTTCAGTGGCCATTCTACTAGCTAGTGCGTGCTACTGGAGGAGAATGTTATGGGGATAGAGTGATGGCTCGAGCGCTTGCAAGTGGGTAAACGCACAGTATGCACGCACAATGCTCGTTATCATACCCTAACGCTCTTTCCCAGGCGTCGTGAGAGAAACACCGGAAAGTGCCGAGTGTGGACCAGATTACCGTAACGGGTTGACTATTCAGGCTTATCAAAGACACACCTTGACAGGCGAATACAAAGCACCTTCTTTGGGCTCCAGCCAATCCCCGAGGAACTCGTGGCATGCCCCTGGGCCTGGGGACGGCTTCCCCAAACTGTCGAGCATGTCCCCTTGACTGCGCAATGCAATCCGCGAGACATAAACACCTCGAATGTGCGTGATACGGAACCGTTCCTTAGATTAGCTCTTCAAAGAGCTGCTTCTTTGGGTACGGTTCCGCAGCTTGGATTGGGACTCGGGATGACTCATTAATTGTAAATCTTGCTCGTTGCTCAGTTGACGCCCACCCACATTCACCAGTCAGTCCAGTCTCCCCACCCCCTACCCACAACATCGTAGTGGTTTAGCGTCACACCAATCAGACAAGCATAGCCCGAGAATGCCCATGACGTGACTGCCTCTTTGTTCATAGTTACATGACCTGTATGCACCATAATTTAGTTCCTTTCGTTTCTGTTCTTCCGAAGCTACATATACCTACTTCTGTATAGTTCTGTATTCGGTGAGTTAGTTCATTTTTCAGGAGTGCAGAATATATTGCGATCCCGTGGTTCATGCGGCATGGAACCCTTCGAGTTCATCAGTTGCAGGCGAGCGGTGATCCGGTGATCATAGGGGAGGCTTCCCCATTTGGACGAACTGAAGAAGCTGCGAAATTGGCTCAAGTCTTCTTCCCTTCCTCGACCAGTCGACCTACCTACACCTTGCAGTCTCTCCCCCATCACAGAAATGACTTGTGCCTCCGACAAACCCAGGCTTTTGACTAGTCTTACTTCCGGACAGAAGGAAGCGTACATTGGGATGCTCATCATGTTGGTTGAGCAATTGCAGGAGCGGGTACCGCTGTGGTACGTGTTTATCGATGTTTATCGATTTATCCCCCATTCCCCCTTGCAGTTGATAAAGAGGCAATCACTCCATCTTCCTTGAATCACTTTAGACCGTGATAATCTCTTCAACCGTTCTTCAACACTGCTGGCACGCCATGGCCTTACCACGTCCGATGCCCTGCGAGTTCGCGAATACCGTGGCAACTATACCAAGCATGCAGAACAGCGGCGACAGATGTACGTCCCATACCCTCGTCCTTTCTGTAGCTATCGGATATTCTGATATGTCTTCCCCGGGTTTTACAGCATCCGAATCCTGTAATATATGCACCTACTATATATGCCATAATTTCGTTCTTTTCCTTCCGGTTCTTCCGAAGCTATACCTACCACTCTCTTGCTGAAACCGATGAGTTAGCTCCCTCGTTCTTCTTCAGCTCTTCGCGTCTCAGCCGTTTTTCGGAGATGTAGGCCGCTCAAGACTGCAGAACACAAGGCTATTACCCCAAGCACTTTCCTGTACGTTTCCTTTGACCTACACCCGCACCAAGCGCCCGCTAACCACAACCACAGCCTACCTCATCGAATACGTCGCTTCGTCTGCCACAGGGCATTCTACTGAGGGTGCCCTCGCCCGGAAAGACAAACAAACTCTTTCCATTCTGGTAAGGGTCATCAAGCGCCCGTTTTGCCGTTTCTTAACGAGATGTGCCTAGTTTTGCTGTCTGCGATATCGCCCTTCGAAAGTACGCCGGGTCAATCCGTGCTTTTATGTCGCTCATCCTCTCCTAGGTTTACTTCATGTACGCGTTTAAAGTGAGGATCTTTACTTCTAGCGTCGTGAGAGGAATGACTGCAAGTCGCTCACATCCGAGTCCTCGAGCATGATGATGTTATATGCGGATTGAAGGGATGGAGATAACTGCGCACCATGACGTCTGGCCTCGCAACGTGGTTATCTGGACATCGTTCCTGTCCTCATCGAGGGCGGAACAGATATAAATGCTCGGGATCGTAGCGATTGGACCCAACAAGATGACGCGTCAGGCGCGTCAGGATTGGCATTTAGGAGTGGTACAGTTCTTCCTGGACCTCGGTGGCTGTACCTCGTTGCAGTGGCCTTCGTATAATGAAGATACTGGAGTTGTTCGGATTCTCTTCGAGAATGGCGCAGAGGTGAATACACGGGACAACAGTAACTGGACACCCTTGTATGGTGCGTCGCAGCGGGAATAGGAATGTTGTTCAAGTTCTCCTTGATCATGACATGTCGCAGACGCAAATTCGTGTGACGTTAACAACCAGACCCCGTTGCATCTAGCTTCGCGCGCAGGACACCTCGGGCTTGTACGGCTGCTGATCATGAACAACGCGAGGATTGAAGTGCGGAATAGGCCATCAGCAAATCTACAAAAAAACTTTCTCACTTTCGAACCCTTTTCATTGCTTTTCAGCTGGTCTGCAATCTGCAAGCCTGCAAGACTGTGCAAGATGAAAAGTACATGAAAGTTGACAAATAAATAATATAATTAATTTAGGATTAATCACAGGTAACTTCCATACGCAACCCATACATGGCCGAAACCCATACGCTATGGGGACGGGTTTTGGCACCACTCCATCCTGTGTAAACACGGCACCTCAGCCTCAGTGTACCGGTCATCCCAACGACGTTCGATGCCGTTGCGCTGGAACCTGTCGCCACCATCTCCGCAACGCTATTCAAAGCTGTAGAGACTGAAGGTGCGATTGAGAGTTGCTCGCAGGTATACCCACACCGTGCACCTGCACAGAGACACCGAGCAGAGCGGGACGTGAGGTGACCAGGTGCTTGAACGCAGATATCACGGGATGAAGACACGCATAACATGTCATCAGTAAGCTAGTGCCAGAAATGAGGCTGACCGGCGTCAGTCTATCATGAATGAAATTGGATCATTCGATGAGTAGCGTGAGGGTGACTTTGTCCTCCGTCTTGACTCTCAAGCTCGAAGGAGAATTGCTTGAGCAAGAGGAAGACAACTCGGGTGCCACGGAGGGAAAGCGGGCAAGCAGAGTGCTCGGAGAGCGTCTTGAGGAGCAGGGGGAAAATGTGGTGTTGTAATAACATTAAGAGCTCGGAATGCTGTGAACATGAGCGTGATTTGAGGTCAACTGCTGCAACAGGTCCCAGATAGGTGAGGGGAGGGGAGACGCACCTTGCGAAAGAGTTCGTGGTGGTTGGTGAGTACGCTCTCGATCAGCTCAAGAGCAAAGGTCTTGTGGAGGTAATCGAGTTGTAGGAATTGCGGATGCTCTCCGTCCCCCAACAGACAAAGGTCCTCGAAGATAGCGAAGGCATCACGCGCGGCGGGACCAAGCGCTTGTGTCATCCCGTCTCGAAGAGTTCTCGATTCAAGCTCATTTACGAGTAGCATGCGGCGATTTCCTCTACTACCTTATCGATGATGAACATGACCATTTGGCGCAGTGTCGCCGCCGCCGTCCTAGATTCATGTAACTTGAAACAGAGAAGCAGGGCCTATTTCATGGCGCATGTCTGCCGATAAATCCGTCAAGGAAGAGAAGATGGAGCGCAGAACGAAAGCACGTACGTTTGCGAGTCTGCCGTGAATGGCGGGGAAGTTGGTGATGAGGGAGGGAAGAGTCTGGAGGATCTTGAACTGTATGTCTACACCTTACGACATGTGGTCGTTGATTGTTTGGATGATAGTAGCCGAGATCGCAGAGAGGGAGACGGCGCGCAAGGCGATGAGGTGTCGGAGGGAGCCGAGGGCAATGGTGAGAACTGGGAATTCATGTCGTGGGGCGAGGTATCGACCATGGGGATCGAGCGGTTGTGTTGAAGTCGACTCGACGGACTCGAAATTTCTCAACAAGTCAACTTTCCAAGTCCGCTGCTCAACGCGCTCAGCCACATGTTCGTTTTCTGACACGACCAATTTGCCTTCAAGTTGTCCTCCTACTCCTTCCCCAGTTTCGGCTGTATCACCCACTTCATCCGTGCTGAGCCCTCAGGATGTATGCAGTATCCCCATACCCTGATGTCCATCCAGCTGCCAAAGGTGGCCGCCAATGCCCCTGCCGCCCCGCACCCTCTTTTCTTCGGCGACGACTGCGCGGCTGCCTCCACCACTTGCCAGTGGTGGCTCGCTCGAGGCACGTGAGTGCGAATATTCGTTGGCCTCTTTCTCAGGTCTTCAATCCTGAGAATCACCCTGGTGGGTTATCACTCTCAGACGCCGATTAGAGTATCGCGCTCCGGGATGGAACGTTCTTTGACAAGTACACGGGAGCTCTGTCAACTTATGCCAAAGGTGTTTTGATTACCAATTCCACCTGGGCGGCTGCACAGATCAGACGACGACGACGCGGGTAAGCAGTACTGCCGGTGTCACCACCACTTCCCCCCCTCGTACTTCTGCATCGTTCTTCTGCGCCATTATATGGTCCTGTGGTGGTGGTGCGTCTGCGTCTGCGTCTGCGATAGGTGGACTCTCTCCAATGACACTTTTTTTCTTCTTCCCCTACACCAGATGCCCTGCGTACTTCGCCACCGGGCGCTGCGACGACGAGTCCCAGCCTGAGAGGATCAAATCTCTCGCTCCGGTACCGCGCAGCCCATTCCCAAATCGGATGATGGCAGGGACGCAGTCGGTCCCCGATTCTCGCCCATCGACAGTACCCGACAACCGCCCACGCCAATCTTTTGATCATGCTCCCGTCTCGTCACGGTATGGCTTTTTTAGGTGGTGTAGTCCGTTTGGGTGCGCTGACTGTTTGCTCCCTGATAGCGTTGCCGAATCGGATGACCTCTGGAAGATGTCTGCCATATCCAGTGTAAGCCCACTTTGACCTGCCCACCGTCAGTCCCTTTGTTTCCTTGCACCATGTCTGATGGGGTATGTCTTTCTTCCCGGTTTTGAATTCCTACGTGTCCTCATGCTCTCTGGACGTTTAGGTTTCCTCCCTCACGATACCACAAGCGATGACCAATGGCCCTATCCTATGCCCTCAGATCGCACACATGCTGGTTCCTCACAGTTCTGGTTCCTCGTTCAATGGCTCTGTAACATCTATGGCCTTGTCTCACCGCTCAAGCACCTCTACAGTGTGCTTTCAGAGGGCATGTGGGCCAAGGTACAGAATGGGCTGGGTGAGGAAATGGCGCAAAGAGCGTGAACGCGCAAACGTAATATTAGTAGTATTATTGTATAATTAGCTGTCGTATAAGATTTGATAAATACATTTGATTTCTGTAAGTTATGTGTCTTGCGAACTTTTCAACTTTTTGCAACTACTGGTTCAGCACGAAAATAAAGAACTTGCAAGAATTAGACCTGGCTTTTTGACTTTGACTTTACGCTTTTGTGTCGCTTGTACAAGACCCAAAAAGGTTTTTGTAGGTTTCCTGATCCCCCATCAGCAAGAAATACAACCATCAATTGCATCTTCAACCACGGTTTGTTTTGAGCTTGCCACTGTTTCAAAATCGGCTTGGCCGTTCACAAAGAATCGTATCACTTGCAATAGATAGGATTGCTTCTTCGTGTCTTTTCCTCCAGATTTTTTTTAATTTTGGTTTCTGTCGTAAGCAGAGTTTATCACGAATGTCGCCGATAACTGGCACTGTGCTTGTCCTTGTGTTTGTCGGCTCGCAAGCGGGAATCTGGGAGGGGAGAGTCTCTCGCCCGTCGGCAGCGACCATAACGCCCGTCTTGGCTCTTTATCCCCTCGCCCTCCATGGCACTTCACCTACACGCTTCTGGACTTCTCTGGGAGGCCGCACTGGAGCGGTGGAAGTGTTTGCAGAGCCCTTCAGCGGCGATTATGATCCTGCTACCCCGCGCTACCAAATTGCCAGTGGGCTATGTCATGACGTTGGTATGGACGGGTGGGGGGTCTATTGCGGTGATGACGGAATTCACGTCCGTCCAGTGTCTCTCTCGCACCTACCAATCGGCGCTCGTGGCACCGGTCCTGCCAGGATCTCAGGGGAAGTCGAATCGATCTTTAAGGAGCTTTGTCGTGGCCTGAATGCTCGTGACATCTCGCATGTTGCCCAGTAACATTTCGTCAACGTGTTATGTGAGGTATGGTGCGGCTCATTTTAGCTCTACTCCAATAGGTACATAGGTATGCTCCGCCCTACGAATTACTTTTCCCCAGGACATTGACTCGCCCTCTATCCTCCGGAAAACGATCGACTAATTCACGGAAAGACAACATTGGGCCATCTAGTGTGAGTTCTGAATGCCAAGTTTATTGAATTGCTAAAGAAGCTCGGATTTACTACCATAAGGTTCCATTACTCCCATTAGATGCTTTAGATTAAAACCGTAAATTTTTGTAGTACTATTTACGGGTATTAATACAAGTAGCCCAACTGCGTCCGTGCACAAAATTGGAAAGATTAAGAATGGTTCCACGTTTGCCAGAAATCCAAATAGTACTTGGACGGTGAAGATATTCCCTATGTACTGATGGGATCCACATTAATAGTTCACCTTTACTACCACATATCCATCCCTCGTTATCGATCATAGAGTGATCATTGAATCAACATATTTGTGGTTTCTATTTTCTCCATTGTAAATTTGACACTCGAATTGTTTGATCAAGAGAACATGAGGCGATGTGTTGGCCATCTGGCGAAATGCAGCAGACATGACCCAGTCTATGTGTCCAGAGAAAGGGCCTGCCGCTGTCTCTCCCGTCATGGCATTCCACACACGGATTGTTTGATCGCGTGAACCTGAGACGATGTGCTGGCCATCGGCGCGAAAGCCACCACCTCGACCGCATCGGTGTGTCCAGTGAAAGGGCCTGCCCGTCTCTCCCGTCATGGCATCCCACACACGAATTGTTTGATCCTCCGAACCTGAGACGATGTGCTGGCCATCTGCGAGAATGCCACAGAAAAGACCGAACTGGTATGTCCTATGAAAGGGCCTGCCGCTGTCTCTCCCGTCATGGCATCCACACACGAATTGTTCGATCCAAGAACCTGAGACGATGTGCTGGCCATCTGGTGAGAATGCCACAGACCAGACGAATCTGTGTGTCCAGCGAAAGGGCCTGCCGCTGTTTCTCCCGTCATGACATTCCACACACGAATTGTTCGATCCTTGAACTTGAGACGATGTGCTGGCCATCTGGCGAGAATGCCACAGACCAGACAAATCTGTGTGTCCAGGAAAGGGCCGGCTGCTGTCTCTCCCGTCATGGCATTCCACACACGAATTGTTCGATCCGAAGAACTTGAGACGATGTGCTGGCCATCTGGCGAGAATGCCACAGACATGACCCAATCTGTGTGTCCAGAGAAAGGGCCTGCCACTGTCTCTCCCGTCATGGCATTCCATACACGAATTGTTTGATCGTTGAACCTGAGACGATGTGCTCGCCATCTGGCGAGAATGCCACAGAAAGGACCGAACTGGTGTGTCCTGTAAAAGGGCCTGCCGCTGTCTCTCCCATCATGGCATTCCACACACGAATTGTTTCGTCGAGTGAACCTGAGACGATGTGCTGGCCATCCGGCGAGAATGACACAGACGCGACTGAGTCTATGTGTTCAGTGAAAGGGCCTGCCGCTGTCTCTCCCGTCATTGCATTCCACACACGAATTGTTTGATCGCGTGAACCTGAGACGATATGCTGCCATCTGGCGAGAATGCCACACACAGACTGAATCGGTGTGTCCAGTGAAAGGGCCTGCCGCTGTCTCTCCCGTCATGGCTTCCCACACACGAATTGTTCGATCTCTGAACCTGAGACGATGTACTGGCCATCTGGAGAGAATGCCACACACAGGACTGATTCGGTGTGTTCAGCGAAAGGGCCTGTCGCTCTCTCTCCAGTCATGGCATTCCACACACGAATTGTTCGATCCAAAGAACCTGAGACGATGTGCTGGCCATCTGGTGAGAATGCCACAGACATGACCCATCTGTGTGTCCAGCGAAAGGGCCTGCCACCGTCTCTCCCGTCATGGCATTCCACACACGAATTGTTCGATCCAAGAACCTGAGACGATGTGCTGGCCATCTGGTGAGAATGCCACAGACCAGACCGAATCTGTGTGTCCAGTGAAAGGGCCTGCTACTGTCTCTCCAGTCATGGCATTCCACACACGAATTGTTTGATCCGAAGAACCTGAGACGATATGCGGCCATCTGGCGAGAATGCCACAGAGTGACCTGATCTGTGTGTCTAGTGAAAGGGCCTGCCACCGCCTCTCCCGTCGTGGTATTCCATACACGAATTGTTCGATCCTTGAGCCTGAGACGATGCGCTGGCCGTCTGGCGAGAATGCAATGGATAGGACTTCCCCGAAGGTTGAAATTGTCATCTCTAATGATGGCCAACGAGACAATTGTCCGCATTCCACGTGTAGGATTTGAGAAAATGAGGTCGAATAATGCGCGGTGACAAGAGAACAAGTCGGCGCAAACGGTAGAGCGGAAAGATAGATATGTGGGGCACTTTTTGCCATCGCCATTCCGAAATGTCGTACAAATACTGCGGCGTCATTGACGAATGACCTGAATTCCTCGAGCTCTCTCCGGGAATCCTATTGTGCGCATTGTAATTAGTTATTGGCATTTCTCATCGGACCAGCGGTTGTACTCACATTCTGACTAGACGCCAACCACTATTCAGAGTTGCGAATGCCGATTGGGCAAGACCAATATTTCTGGTCAAGCTAAGGGCCTCCAGCCAAAACAGAAATTTCTCCTTGAAGAGTCTTTCAACTTTTTGAAACAGGTCCGCATTGAAATCAGTGTATTTCAAATGATCGCCCCAGAAACGGCAGGCATACAAAAGAGCGGGTGGAATGTGTTGGTCAACGCGGGTGTTAAGGTCTTCGACGTCATCGTTGGCGAGATATGATGTTTCGAGTTCGCAGATGTTGAATTTGAGGCCATCGTGGGGATCGAGTAGTAGATTGAGACATGAATAGGCCAATTGATGGTGAGCATCACGGACATCGACATAGAAATCGCCGCTCTTGTCTTTATTCGTGAGGAAGTCATGGAATGAGGTATGGAGAGGAGTGATGGGAAGGTTTTCGTCGGACGAATTGACATTACTTAACAATGAGCCAAGGCGACGGAGTATTCCAGTACCGGCGGCATCACTTCGCTTGTTGGAAGAGGCGTGTTGTCGCAGAGAAATGAGTGAGCGGATAGTGAGGGGTTCGATTGAAGTAATCAGTTGTCCAACAACAGAGCGGAAAAGATCCCGTGCTTTTTGGCCTTCGAAGTACCATCCCAGCACTTCGTTGTATAACTCGTCCAACGGGTCTTTTCCACCAGGATTGTACTGGGCTCCAGAAGATGTTTGATACATGTTTCCCATTCACATTCGAAGTCCTCTGGAGGATTTAGATGAGTTCACTGGCGACCGCTGCCCACTGAAACAATCCCTCTGCTTTCTTTGCTAGCTTTTCGACGTAATCTCCGAACTTATCTGATCTGAGTCTCTTCTGAAGAAAGGTGAGAATGTCCGTATGCGTTTCAGAAGATAGTTTGTTATCATCCATGTATTTATCTTGACTGATGGAGCTCCAACAAGCGCAGATACGATAGGGTCCTCTGGTCTCGAGGTGATGACCACGCGGAAGATCGATGGGAGTCTGATGAGATTCTCCGCGAGAAATTTGTGTAATCCATTTTGATTGGTTGTGTCCCCACTCTCGTCGAGGGCATCGATTACGACAAGAATAGGGCCGACGATGCGCATGTCCTCATCGTCAAGTGGTTCCAGAATGAGGGATTCGAAGAGTAGAAGATAGTCATGAGTGCCACCTCGAAGATCGGCGTTGTCCTTTACGACATTTCCGAGAGCGGTTTTAAATGAAGGACAGCGGTCGGCGAGATGGTGAGCAAGGGTCGTAAAGAGGTGATAGGAGGCCT
>WTXE01000660.1:0-12054 GCA_022496225.1 Russula aff. rugulosa BPL654 | reverse complement strand
ACAGGACACACTGTTCGTGCCATTAACGCAGTGTAATAGTCGTCATCATGTCTGGGTAGCAGTACATACAGTATTATTACTTAATACTCAGTCCCTACTTAGCACCAGATTCCAATAAAAACTCTGCGATGCTGTGGTGCTCATCTATCAACGATAGTTGACGTGGGGTCTCGCCTCTGCTGTTTTCCGCATCGATACTCGCGCCATGCTTGAGTAACAAGCGCGCACCGTCGACTGTCCCCTTGGTCGAATGGGTACGATCACCTCCCCTCTTGGAAGACGAGTAATGCAGTGGCGTCGATCCCTCGTTATCCCGAGCGTTCGTCGGCGCCGTGTTCCAGTAATAATTGCATCGTATTGATGTGATCTTGACGGTCGCGAGGACATGCTGCCCGATGCAGCGGAACCTCTCCGTCATCGTTCTGGGCATTGACATCAGCGCCGTGCTCGAGTAGAATCCGAGTGATTTCGAGAAGCGAGTTAAAGGCCGCCAAATGCAACGGGGTCCAGCCGTCGTCCTGCCGGGCATTCACGTCCGCGCCATGATCGAGCAGCCACCGCACGGCGTCAACAAGTCCTCCCTTCGTCGATGCATGCAGCAACGTCCGTTCCCAGTCGCCTCGAACGTGGATATCCGCGCCATGCTCGTGCAGCAGCTCCGCAACCTGGAAATGATTTCGATACAACGCTGCCCCAAGTGGACTGACAATCTGACCACCCCAAACATTTACATGCCCCGGATGCTTGACAACGAGGTGTTTTACCAGGTCATAGAATCCGCACAGTGCGGCGTAGTAGAGGGGCTCTCCACAAGGTATGATGCAGTCTGGGGTGAACCAAAACCATTCTTCGTCGATGTCGTGGACCCGGAGCCATGCTGCATGGTGTGGTTTGTCCGCGTCAAATAAACATTCCATCGCGATCTGTATATGCGTCGTCACGTTCTCGAATCCCGCATGGTCAACCCAATGTTTGGCCGCATACTTGGCAAGGGGGATATCTCCGGCGTTGATACCGTTAACACGATCATCCAAACTGAGCAAAATTCCCAGGCAGGCCTGGGCAAGAATCGTGTGCGCAGGCCCCAGAAGGACGTGATAGTGGGAGACATCTCCGCCTAAACGTGCGAGCCGATCCGATGTAAGGTATTCCTTGACGGAAAAATGAGAGAATTGCACCACTTGAGAATCCCCGTCATCGACGATCGTAATCAAACTTGAGCATGTCGATAGCACCGCCTGGTGGCGATCTGCCCACCGCCAATTTGGGTTTAGCGTTGGAATGCCCTCTCGCGCGACATCAAAGTCAATAGCAAGAACCTCTGCAAGCTCTTCGACACGTAGAGGCCGAATGGCAACAGTCAGGCAGTGCAGGAGACGAATCGCATGCTCTCGATTGACTTTCTTGATGTCCTTCAATAGCCGTTCGTATGTTTCGTCGAGGGTCTCGGGCAATTCATCAAGAATGCGCCTGACGCTTGGTGGGAGACATTGCCGCAGAACCTCTAGCTGACAATATGCCCACCGAAACCTGCATGACAACATTAGAACGTATCAAGAATATGACAGTGACGTACTTACATGCCGTCGGCTCTTTCAGAAATTGTCGTAACTACAAGACTCCTGTCCTCCTCGCGCCATCTCTGCATCATCTTATCCGAATAAACGACGGAAGTGACATAATCGAGGATGTCTTTCTTTTGACCACTTCGGCTATGAAGGGACACAGAGAGGGGTTTCAAAGGTTCGAGACTGGTTTGTATATCGATCTCGGGGCGACTCGTGAGGCATAAGTGTAGATTTGGGAGGCGCAGACCGACAAGACCCTTGATAAAGTCGAGCATTTCTCTCTCGGAGTTGGCAGGCCAAAATTGTTGGGGCACTCATCGAGAGCATCTACAATCAGGTAAACGGGACTTTGACTCGGAAGTGAAAGCATCTCGTTTAGGCATCGCATCAAAGCATCGTCAGACGGTTGCCGAGTCCCATTGTCATATGCCAAGTAGAAGCGGGAGAGTATGTCGTAACAAAGACTGGACTGGGTGCAAAGTTGCGAGATGATGGAAAGGAGGAGGCCACGGCAGTTTTGCTTATCCTTGTCGCGAAAGTCGCAATAAAAATAAGCCATGGTCGCAGGTCCTGCCATGCGCTGCGCCATGATGTCTTCAATTATTGCGGAGCTGGGCCATAATTAAGTCGGAGTAAAATAAGAAGAGCAGGAATAACAAACCAGAGGACACTTTTGCCCGAACCCGCTGTTAAGGCAAGAGTCAGCACGGTGTAAAGCAGTGTCGAGAAAAGGAACGTGCGTTTGCCATGGATCCACAAAAGAGAAGGTGATGAGCTCCACTGGCCAAAAATATCGTCCTGGAAAAACCACGCCGCGGTGCCCTTGTAGTGGCCCTTGCACGCGATATTGTGATTCATCGAAGTGTCTGGTGGACATAGCCATTTTTGAAAATTCTCCTGCAACTGGCTCCCTGCATGAATAAATGAGTCTCAAGAACAAATTAGTACATGAGAAAAGACACACGCTTGACATCATTGACATCGCCGGCCATTTGGTGCGTTATCACTGCTGTCTGGCTTGCTGTCCGTTGGATGATCTCCTTAGTCTCGTTGGCGGTTTGTTGTATGAGTTCCGTTGCGTCTCTACCTTCTAGACGTGGGAGATTTTAAGAAACCATAGAAACAAGACGAAGATTGACCGGCGTACCCTCGATGAGCCCCTTCACGTTGTCATCAATGCTGTGCGTAACCTTCAATACTTCCGCTGTTGCCATTCGTGCTTCCTCCTGGGTCAGTTTATCTAGTCTCTTCAGCGCTCCCTCGATATCGTTCCTGCCAATTAGCTTCCTTAAATATTTCTCTGATGAACATCAGCCTAAGTCGCTAATCATTGCAGATCATCAACTGACTTGGTCGTCTCTGTTTAACCTCATTGGTGGCAATCGCGAGAATGTCGAGTACTTCGGTCATGATTTTCACGATCGTGTCTGTCATTGCCGGGGATGGTGGCACTCCAGAATAGGACTCAAGCCGCCTAAAGAAGGTTTCTATGCGTTCAAAAACATCAATGAGTGTATCATAGCTGGAATCGAGGTCCTTAGCGGCCTAACAGATACGGTGTCACGATGGCTCGTAAGGAACCCAATATAAAACTTGCCAATAGAAGGATGCCAATGCCAGCAAATATGACTTTCGAAGGTGAGAATATCTAGTAAATAACAATCAGAGTACCGATTACAGGAAGCCAGATAGTGAGACTTACGAGGCCGACACCCTCACTGATTAAGGCAGAAAAGGAAAAAAGAACGTTCACGGTCGGGCTAAGCCAGCTTGTTAACCTCTCATCACCGCGATGACGTTGATTGAATTGCTGAATTAGTTCCTGAAGCATGGACAGGACGGCAGCAGGGGAGTTGCGGGATTGCAGTTGAGTCGCGAGAGGGTGGGTGAGAAGCTTGTTCTTTGTCTTGTTCTCATATGCTTCCAGTGCAGTATTAAAAACGGATTGGAAGTAGAGGGAGGAGGACTCGGAGGAGGATGTCATCTGAGGCATTGCTACTAGGATCGTGGTCACAGGCAGGCAAGATTCAACACGCCGGTCACGTGAGCGCATTTGCATATGACGGGCTTAGCCTGAGCTAGCTTACGTAGCGTAGTTGGCCTCTATCACGTTTCACGTTTCCTCTCTAGATGCCAATAAATTGGATGGTAACCCAGTAAAGCCAGAATACATGTCGGTCCGCTATCATGTGGTAGGATTCAAAATCAAGCCTCCACCCGTCGAGCAACAGCCAATGTAAGCGCTGGCAAGCGTCGTCTCAAGGAAGATACAAAGCACTGCAGGAATGTGAAACAGAGTATTTGACGCACTGGCAGACAGCTGGCAGCTACCTCAACTCATACAGACTCTAAGTAAGTGGCACTTTACGGAATAACTACACTGTTACAAGAAGAATCATGAAGCCAAACTATAGATCGAGGGAGGTTCGATTTGGTTATAACTTCGGCGCAAAATCCACGGCTTCGTCACGCCCGCGTGAAATTGGTCGCCGAAATACAGTAGGGACGCGACTTTCCTGTTCGGTCAATCTCGGTTACAACCCAACACGTCTACTTTACAATGCGGCTGGCACGTCGCGACGGAGTTCCTACACCCAATTAATGGCGACAGGAGTTTTAACAGCCAATCATGTGTTCTCAGCGACGAAGAGATTAGCTAGGTTACGGCTGATGCACAGCCTCTCAAACGTCGCTAGTAACTCAAGTTCTCGCTGTCCAACCGTGGCCAGAGTCCGCCAGACCGTACTAAAGAACCTCACCAGTGGTCACGATGACAGCGATAACGACAACGATAATCCGCGATATGGGTAAAGTCATCTCACAAACATTTCATCGATGCTCGTCACATTGAAAACGTCTAAGATCCGTCGTCTACGGTCCTCATGCGCAGGGTCTCCACTTCCCTGAACCTGAACGTCTCATTAGTCGCAATGGCATTAACGGCGACCGCCTTGCTCTTTGTGACGTGGCCTATTTGCTTGAGGATCTTTATTGAACGTCGCTCCGCCAACTCGGATGCTGATATCTTCGTCTCCCAATCCCGTCACCACCATTCTCTTCTGTCGCTTCCTCAGCCCCGGCACCGACCGATCAAACTGACCGAACGCCGGGCGGCGCAGGGAAACCTCGATTAAGGCGGTGGAAGAGAAAATTAGGAGGCACCTGTGGTAAGTAATTCTGTGAAGGACCATGCTTGGGTTGTTCCAACGAGGTGCGAGAGGGTGCGTAGAGACACGGTGGGGACTTTGCAGCAGTCTAAGAGTTGGGTAAATGCAGGGAATTTGGCGCCGCGTGTCACAACCGGAGGCTGAACGGTAGTCTACCATCCATTCTATCATGGCTGCCTATAATCGATGCATAATGCATAATCACTGAACCATGCGTCGCTACGTACCCATGATTTCTGCAGCACGATGCGCGCTTGGTTCATTTTATCGCGTTCGAGTTCAGGTTGTCCCAATTGCAAAGTCCTCTCCTGCAAGTATTGAATTGACCGCGCCTCACGAAGGTTGTAATTGTGGTTCAAACTTCAAACTAAATGATATGGAGAAGGAATCATTGTTGTGGGAACTGTTCGAATTTCCAAGGTAGTGTAATCGATAGTACAACGACTGCCATGAATTATAAATACATACAAAAGGACCTGTATGAAATGAGCGCGAAGAAATAAACATATGTATAGCTCATGCTAACATGGTGCCAAGACCCCATAGAAACTCTGCCATCTCGTGATGGTCTGCCTCCCACGCCACCATGAACGGAGTGTTACCCTTGTTGTTTTCGGCATCAATATTTGCGCCATGCTCAAGAAGCAGGCGTGTACCCTCGACCGAACCCCTGCATGGAAAACCATCAGGTCTTCCGAATGACGAGTAATGTAGTGGGGTTGATCCCTCATTATCTCGGGCATCTACATCCGCACCATGGTCCAGCAACAAGCGCAGGATGTCGATCTGAACTTGGGATTCGAGAGCGCATGACGCAAAGTGCAGTGCAACTTTCCCCCTGGTATTCTGAGCATGGACATCAGCATGATGCTCGAGTAGCACCTGGACAATTCCGACGTGCTTGTTCAAGGCCGCCAGATGCAGTGGGGTCCAGCCTTTGTCGTCCTGAGCGTTTGCATCTGTACCGTGACTGAGCAGCCAGCGCGCGGTATCAACTAACCCACCCCGTGATACCAAATGCAGTAACGTAAATTCCTTGTTGCCCCGAACGCGGACGTCTGCACTATGCTCATACAGCAGCTCCGCAACCTGGAGGTGCTTTCCATACAATGCGGCCCCGAGCGGACTCACCATATTACCACCCATAGCATTTATATGCTCTGGATGTTTGACAATGAGGTGTTTTGCAAGGTCATAGAATCCGCACAGGCAGGCATAGTAAAGGGGTTCTCCACGAACGATGCTGGATGCGAACCAAAGCCATCCTCCATCGATATCGTACACTTGGTGCCATGCTGCAAAATGTGGTTTGTCCGCATCAAAGAAATACTCCATCGCATCCCGTATGCGTGATGAGACATCCTTAAACTGCGCATGGTCAACCCAATGTTTGGCCGCATACTCGCGAGGGGAATATTCTTGGCAGTATATTGTCAACATGATCGTCGAGACGGAATAGAACGCCCAGACATGCTTGGGCCAGATCGTGTGTGCGGACTCGAGAAGGATGTGATAGCGGGAGACATCTCCATTTGCGTTCGCGAGTCGATCCGATGTGAGGTATTCTTTGACCGAAAATGTGAGAATTGCACAACTTGAGAATCCCCGTCATCGACGATCGCAATCAAACTTGAGCATGTCGATAGCACGCCTGGTGTGATCTGCCCACCGCCAATTTGGGTTTAGCTTTGGAATCCCTCTCGTCGCGCAGCATCAAAGTCAATAGCAAGAACCTCTGAAAGCTCATCGACGCGTAGAGGCCGAATGGCGACAGTCAGGCAGTGTAGGAGACGAATCGCATACTCTTGATTGACTTTCTTGATGTCCTTCATACCCGTTGGTACGTTTCGTCGAGGGTATCGGGCAAATCATCAAGAATGCGCCTGACGCCTGGTGGGAGACATTGCCGCAGAATTTCAGCTGACAATACACCCACCGAAACCTGTGGGACAACATGAGAATGTATCAAGAACGCAACAGTGACATACTTACATGCCTTCGGCTCGTTCAGAGAGTGTCCTAATTACAAGAACTCCTGTCCTCCTCCCGCCATCTCTGCATCATCTTATCTGAATTAACGATGGAACTGACGTAGTCCATGATGTCCTTGGTTTGGCCACTTTGATTGTGGAGGGAGATGCAAAGAGATGTCAGGGATTCAAGGGTTGTTCGTATATCGATTTCGGGGCGACTCGTGACACATATATGTACATTTGGAAGGTGGAGGTCAACAAGATCTTGAACAAGACTAAGGACCTCTTCTCGTGCAGTTGGCAGGCCAGAATTGTTTGGACACTCGTCGAGAGCATCAATGATAGGTAAACAGGCGATGAGTTGGGAGTAAGAGCATCTCTTTCAGGCATGTATCAAGGCACCATCGCTGGGTTTCGTCCACCATCGTCGTGTGCCAAATGAAGACAAGAAGTATGTCACAGCATAGATCAGACTGAGCAGCGAGTTGCGAGAGGATAGAGAGGACGAGGTGGCGACAGCTTTGTTTTCTTCATCACGAAAATCGCAATAGAAGTAGGCCAAACATGCCGATCCTGTCTCCCGCAGTGCCATGATGTCTTCAACTATTCCGGAACTTGAAGTAATTTAGCCAACCGTTTCAACAACAATAGAGAAGCAACTAACCAAAGTACACTCTTTCCAGAACCCGCTGCAAAGATACAGATTTGAGATGGATCAGGTGGTGACGAGGGGAGGAAGCATACGTTTGCCATGTATCCACAAGAGCGAAGGACTCGACCTCCACATCTTGAAGATACTGCCTTCGAAGAACCAACTAGCAGTTCCCTTGTAGTGAGCTTTCCGGGCGATGTTGTGGTTAATCGAGGAATCCGGAGGAGATAACCACCTGCGGAGGTCCTGTTGCATTTGCTTTCCTATGACCATGACTGAGCCTCAAGCAAAACAGTGGCAAGATATATGTAAAAACAACAAACGTTTCTCCTGTTGCATGATGCCTCTTGCTTCTTTGCCATCTGGCGATATAGACCATCAGGACACGTATGACTAGTGAAATCTGGTTTGCGCACCATCAATCAGCACCTTCATGTTGTTATCCATGCTACGTGTAATCTTCAGCACCTCGGCCGTCGCCATCTTCGCCTCTTCCTGAGTAAGCTTGTCCAGCCTCATTAAGGCATCCTCGACGTCATTCCTACCCAGTAGCTTCTTCAGGAATTTTTCTAAGAAAAAAACCATGAGTCAAGAATTTAAAAATCGCTGGTGATGAACTAACTCCGTCGCCTCTGTTTGATCTCCACCGTCACAATCGCAAGGACAGAGAGCACTTCTACCATGATTTTTACCATCATGTCCGTCATTGCCTCCGATGGCTTTAGTTCTATATGACATTCAAGACGCTTGAAAAAGTTCTCGATCCGTTGAAAGAGATCGACGAGCATGCCTTGGCTGGCATTCAGATCCTTGGCGGCCTGAGAGGTGCCGGTTTTATGATTACCTATATTGAGAGATCGACAAAGGCACTCACCAAGAGAAGGACACCGATACCAGTAAATATCACATTTGCGGGTGGGAATATCTAATAAATGGTGATCAGAGTCCTCATTAGTAGAGATAGCGACCTGAGACTGACAAGGCCAACACCAAGAGTGGCGGAGAATGTGTATAGTACGTTCACTGTCGGGTCGAGCCAGCTCTTTAATCTCTCATCGCTGGCACGGCATTGGTCAAACTGCTGGATTAGGTCTTGGAGGACAGAGAGGACGGCGTCAGGTGAGTCGCAGGATTGTAGTTGAGTGGCAAGAGGGTGGTCGAGAAGGTTGTTCTTGGTTTTGTTGTTGTATGTCTGCAAGGAGGCATCGAAAATTGACTGGAAGTTGGAATACGATGAGGAAGCCATGGAGAAAAACTACGGTGATGGGTAGAATAATGAGCAGGCACGCGGTAGTGCTGAGCCTCGTTAAACTGTTTTAGTTAGGCCACCTCGCAATTAGCGCCGACAGCGACAAACCAAGGTGCCGCGGCCCGGTAATATGTCCACAGCTCACAGGATGCATTATACCCTTCATCGACATGGACCAGGTCAAGCACGGTTGAATGCACAGGGGTCCTTCGAGAGCAGCGGCGTGATTATCTCCAATACGAGAGTGCCGACGCCGACATCCATGATCCATCTACAGAGGGACTGAAAAAAAGTAGTTAAGTACTATTGCATTCAAATTTTCCAAAGGCGAGCAGAACAGCTGGTTGATGTCGAGTCGAATGACCAAACTAAAGTTGCTTGATCTACCGATCAGGGTCCTCACCGAGTTCGGTGTCTCTACATTGTTCCCCATTTCATGCATCCGAGTCTCTCTCAGCTAGAGAGCGTATTAGGTTCACAGGCAACTTCATACCCTCGTCACCACGTCTCTTATTCTCCAGTTACGCGCTAAGCTTGCTGCAGATGAGGTCATGGACGAGCTACCAAGGCCTTCATCGACTAGCGCTTGACCTCCTGCATAAGCGATGCGCCGCCTGCAGTGGCGAACTCTGTGCGAGTGAAGACAGGCGGGAAAATATGTTCATGATGATGCGTTAAGGACACTGCTGACTACTGCACATTAGCGAATACGAATAACTACTGTTACTCAGAAAAAAGAGATTATTGAGGTCCGATTTGGGATTACGACTTGTAGATGGCTGCGATGTGATCAAACTTGAAATCCACGCGCGTCGCGCTCGTGTGCAAAGCAGTCGCGGCCGAAACAAGAACGCGAGTTTCCTGTTAGGTCACTCATGGCATCATCTTGAGTTTCTTTTCGATGCCTCTCCCCGTGCCTTTGCCCACCCGACCAAGATCACACCGCCGTCCTCTCTGCACCTCGCGGCACCGTGTCAACAACCGTCGCGTCCCAACCACTCATACACATCTGAGTCCATCCCACCATGCCGCGCTACGCCGCTACCCGTTGTCGCGGGATTTCAATTGGCACTAACCCGCCCACCTTTACTAACGAACATGCTACGCGGGCCTAACGTTAATTCCTCACTTCTCGACGTCTTGCTTTTCTCAATTGTGCCTTGAGCATCAGCTTGCTGTCGAGCCTGACGAGCAGGGCGCCTGAAGTCTTTCAGATGAAATCCACTGGGCTGGCGATCCATGGAGCAGTAACATTACTTTAGGAGACCCCTAAGTGCACGGGACTGCTGAAACCACGATCATCATAATCAGTGCACTGCTACTCGGCGACTGACTGTGTGCCTGCAAGATACTGGTCAACTCTCGAATAACCAGAATGGTTTTCCGGGGATTATCGTTCTACTAGCATTCACCACTGCGTGAGGAAGCTGTTGCTTTCGTTGCTGCGTAACTTCACCGCAAGCCCGACTTCGTCCAACGACCTCCTGGGGACGAACCTGCCCTTGGAAGCCGCAAAGGCAGCGTTTTTCTCGATCGATGACATCATTGCCTCAAACTCCCGCAAAATGAGCACTTCCGTTCTTTCTCGGTATGTTCACCACTAGCATATCTATGCAAGTTCGTATTTCATCACCACGGTCTGCATCCTCGACAGTAAAACCATGGTATCAATTATGGTGAGAGTCAACGAACTGTGACTACAGTTTTTCCTCGCTATGAGGTTGCCAGTAAAGCGCTCATCTCAATATATGACCACATACCGCAGGCGGACCACGTCGTCCTTGAAGTTGAGGTATACCTCATCTTCCTCAACGATGCCCCCTAACTTCAGGGCTACCTAGCATCCGGAGATACTGTTCATTTATTCAGCCAATTCCACAAACGTTTCACTTTAGTACTGTAGTTTTGTGACCCATCGTGAACCTTATTGATAAAAACACTGCGACCGGTATGTGAATGCAAGCAACAAACCCCTCCCAGCCTCTGCATGCACTCATGTATATGTCAATGATTTTTCTCGGATGGTGGTGGGTGACAGCGCCTGGCGCGGCGATTGTGTACGCACACGAGACGGCCACGGAGAAGCTCGCCGCTGCGCGTCTGGGCATCGATCCTGAGCAACCACCAGAGGTACAGTCGAACCCCTCATAACCCATACCCCTTGGAGGACTGCTAGGGTATTGGCTAGAGAGTTACGCCTGAAAAAAGGTTTTTGGGGTATGGGTTAAGAGGGGTTTGACTGTAGTAATGCCGTGTGTGCCTGTTTCGGGGACGGTGCAAACCGTACGTTGTGTACGTGTTCGAGGCTTTTTGAATACGTTTATCGATCGGTCGGTTTGATCGATGTCAGGGCCGACGAAGCGACGGAAAGAGAGCGGCGGTGACGGATTAAAAGACGGCGTTCTCGTTATAGTAGGTAAGGCTAAAGGCACAGGAGTTGTGTGTTCCGCTATCCTAAGTTAAGGTTGCGCGCCCCTCCTGAGCCACCGTTCGATGGTATCCCGGTGATAGTTCCAGACGAACTATCTAGCCTAACCAGAGAAATAAGGTCTTCGAGAGAGAAAGAGAGTGTTGGGTCCTCGCTCAATGCGCGTAAGATATACGAGCTGCAATTAATGCATTTTTTAGCAACACGCTTCTTCGGATGAGATGACGCGAACGCACATTACCACCGTTTCACTTTGCGGATTGGCCGGGTTTCGCATCCTAATACAGATATCCAGAGCCCGTGGCCCTGGCGCCAGAGTGTGTATGCCTGTCGGTGAGGTGGCTCTCCTCCGCTCAAACGCGTCTGCGCCTTGTTATGGTGGCTAGTCCGGCAAATGACTGGAAGATCGTTATCACCTCTTCCCTTAGTTCCCCCGCCAGGTCTGCCGTGTAGCGTTCGGGTGTAAGTTGTATCGTTGGACGAGTGCGCAGTCTTCATGAGGAACTTGTAAACTATCAGTCCGGAGTGGACGTCATTTGAGGCATCTACAGTCTATGAGATAATTGCCTCGATTAGGTTGACGTTGCCCGAGTACTTTACATTTCATTCTGCTCCCGCGTGAGATCCTTGCTCCAGTCGCTCGTACGCACAGGTCCTTTGTCTAGTGTTTTCTGTAGAAATAAGAAACACCTTTACGAGCGATACGATTGGTCTTTTGAAAGTGGACGCGAAGCTCTTGTCGACTTGGCATGCAGAGCACCGAGTTCGACAAGATTAGAAGCGAGGATACCGTAGTCGCGAAAGAGCTTCATCCCGTCATCTTTGATTTGTTTGCATGTCCTCAGTCCACTATATAGCATTACAGTAGGTTTTACTTACTGCGAATGTTTACACCGGACTTTGGGACTTTCGAGGACTCAATAAGTCCTACAATTGCTAAGAATTGTCATGATTTAATGAAAGGACACCCGCACTTTTACATTCTCGGGAAACCTTTGTGTCACAGGTTAGCGCACT